>JASDQU010515246.1:18736-32514 GCA_032191745.1 Picea mariana | reverse complement strand
TATCCATGAAACTTACTCAACAAGACATGTGCTTAAATGAAATTATGCATGGAGAATAATCAATAAAGTTGGGTTACCAACCACAAATTAATACAAAACAAGCCTTAATGCATCAATAAGTTAAGGGAAAGGAAAAATAGTAAATCGAGTTTGAGGCAAGGGTAATTTTCTCACTATCAAGGTTAAAACCATAATTTCTATATTCCCAATCAACTAAAATAACCAACTAAACTTGTACATCCAAGAATACAACTTGCTACAAACTCACCATAAACCAATTAAAACTTAATGAAAATCACACAATTTTGCTGACCAAGAATTTGTAAAGATTTCCACGGAATTTTCCTTCAAAACAAAACCATTAGGTTTCTTGTAAAAGCTACAATATAACCAACTTTAAAATCCAACAACAAGATTTGCAATAATAACATGAGATTATTGCCAAAAAAACAACTTGAAATAATAACCAAAGGAAATGAACAATCAGATGATAAATCAATTACTTCATAACCATATAGGCCTAAGAAAAATCAATCCCACATAACAATATTTATTACAACAGAATTTCGAAACCCAACCTAGAAAAAACATAAACTAAATGTATATAAATAAATGCAAGGCTTCACAAGATTGCATCTGAATATATAACTGAAGACAAACAAGTTTCCAAAAAATTGATTAGTATTGAGTGAGTAGTGAAAAAAAACTCAATAATCAAAACTAGATAATCAAATAATATGGAAACCCAAGGATTGTGATTAAAAATAAAAAGGGGAAATTCGGAACAAGGACATTATTGTATTTGGGGTCTCAAAATTAGTCATCAATGGCATTAAAAAATATGACATCAAATGCAAGCTCAAATAAAATGTGGTGATATGACATCCTTCACCACGTTAGGAAAGAAGACGTCATCAATTGGACACGTGACATTTCATAGCTACCATCAATCAATTAGACGCCCCACCTAGATCTTCCCATGTCACTTCACTCGTGTTTCCATTTATGTCCTAGTCATATATATATATATATATATGTGTGTGTGTGTGTGTGTGTGTGTGTGTGTGTGTGTGTGTGTGGAATGTGGGAATGTACCATAGGCACGTGGTCATACCAGCTCACACAACTATTCATCATGTGGAACAACATGGGAAGGCATGAGCCACATTGCTTCTCCAGGTTAATCATCATAAGCATCATCCTCCATTCAATACAAGCTTCCTCTGCTCTCACCACCTTGAATAAGATTCCAAACCAACAATATGAAGGCAACAATGATTGTCTTTTTCACAATGAATTCAAGAAGACAATGTGGAGACACAACAAAGCGCCATGCCAGCGCACAACTTGTGAATCTAGGGTAATCAAGGAAACAATGGGAACAAAACCATATGAATTGGAAGCCCAGAAAGGGAAACTTAGTCGACTTGAATCTAAAATGGAGGCATGAGACCAAAGGCATGAGAAGGAAACAACCTTCATTATCAAATCAATGAACAAGCAGGTGAGACAAATATGCTCATTCAATTAGGAGAAAAAATAATTTATCTAGGTCTTGATGCAACAATTCTCAATTCCTCAGCCCCTTGTCTCTTTACAGGGCTCCATGGCACCGCAGGAAGTGGATCAAAATCCTCAACCCCATTTTGAGCAGCTCCAGGAATTCGAACAAGCATGGATAGTGAAAAAAATTCTTAATTTAAATTAATTATTTTTTTATGCTTTTCAAATGAATATTTCTTCTACACGTATGCATGTACAAATCTATACATCATATAAGGATATTCTTTTGCATAATAAACTAGAGTTTTTTGAAAGGCCAAAGAAAGAACTCTCCCTTTTTATCTAGTCAACCTTATTTTATGAAATCTAAGTAAATCTTTGTTGATTCAACTTATGCTGCTTCATGAGAAAGTAGATATGTTTGAAAGGATATAGCAAGAACTCTTTTTTTTAGCCACTCCACCTTCTTCTTTTTTGAAATCTATGTAAATCTATGTTGATACAACCTATGTTGCTTCATGAGAAAGTAGAGATTTTTGAAAAGGTTAGAGAAACAACTATTTTTTTTTAGCCATCCGACCTTGTTTTTTGAAATCTATGTAAATATATGTTGATTCAGACTATGCTACTTCATGTGAAAGTAGATATTTTTGAAAGTCCAAAGCAAGAACTCTTTGTTTTAGCCAGTCGACCTTATTTTTTGAAATCTATGTAAATATTTGTTGATTCATCCTATGTTGCAGCTCCTTTTTTAATACAAAAACAATGACGTTCTTGTTTTAAGAAAAAGAAACAACCTAAGGATTTACTCTATATATCATTACAAAACATGGTAAAAAGGGTAACCTAACCATAATATTAGCTAAAAGCATGCACAACAATAAGGAAATGAAGTTAACATATCTACAAAATTGCTTGGAGCTATTTTGTCTTGTAGGTTTAAGCCACTACCCAAAACTTACAAAATGACTAGCAAGTGATAAAGAATGATGAATAATAATTAGGATTGTATGTGCTACCTATTATAAAGGCCTAACCATGATAAAATAGGTAATAATCCTAAGAAATTCTAGCCCAAATTCAAACTTAAAAAGCCCAAATTTTGCAAGTTCAAATTGCTCTAAGTCTAGGAAAAGCATAATTTTACACATACAAATACAAGCAAGCCATAGACTCCAGGTTGAGGGAAAGTAGGATCGTAAATAGGCCCATACTACGATCATCAAAAAAATCCAACCAATCAACCATAATAAAAAATTAGCAAGATGGTCACAACAAGTGAAATCATGGCATAAAAAAGGTTCCTTAGATGATAAAGTAGATAAGCAATATTTGTTCGGCCTTGTTTTCTCTTTGGCTTCCCTAATTAGATCAAAAGACTCTACTAAGTCCAAGGATTTGACAACATGCCCATCCAAGACGAAATATAATTCTTTCCTGAAAAGAAAAAACAACCAGTGTAAACAATGAACCAAAATAAGCAGTGCAGGCCTCAAGAGGAACCAACATACATATCAAAAGAAACATGCCCAGTGTTAGATGGAATTTTAGAGATAGTCAGTCGAACCTTCAAATTTTTTGAGAGAATTTACCATGAAAAACAACATACCTATTAGAAGAAACATGCCTTGTCTTTGATGGAATTTTATAGATATCTAGTCAAACCCACAAATTGTTTGGGAGAATTTACCACAAAACACTAAGATTCAATTCCAAATCTTTTTTTCCATTGGCCATATTTTGGTGAAAAATTACTCAAACCAGTGCCATCAATCTACATTTGGTGGTATTTGAGAAATAATTGCATGAGATATTTGAGAAAAATTTGATGACTTGAGAGGAAGGTTTCCAATTCAATGGAATTCACACCAATTTTTGTAAACAATGGCCAATGAACTAGATTTGAGGGGAGGCCCTTCATATTGAAACACATTTTCCCCTTAACCAAGGAATAATTTGAAAAATAAGTGCATGCGATCTTCGAGGAAAAATTGAAAACCTAAGAGGAGGTTTTCCATTTTGATGCCGATCACACCCATTTTTTTCAACAAAGGCTAAGGAACTAGAATTGAGAGGATGCCCTTCAGATTCAATCAAATTCACCCCTTGGCCAAGGAAGAATTTGAAAAATAAATGTATGAGATCTTCGAGGAAAAATTGAATACCTGAGAGGAGGGTTTCCAATTCAATGGAATTTGTGCCCATTTTTGTCAACAATGGTTGAGGAAACATAACTGAGAGGAGGCCCTTCACATTCAATTACATTCACCCCTTGGTCAATGGTCGATGAACCAAATTGAGTGAATTTTTTTAAAATGATACAATTTGTATTCTACACCTTTCTTTTAATCCTATATAATTTTGAGTATGTATATTTTTACATTTTGTTTTTAAATAATATTTAATAGTTGTTTTGGGGAAATTTACACCTTGGATAGTTGGTCCATTAACTTTTAAGATGGTATTGTGTATTTAATATTCTTTCCTTATTTTGGAGAAAACATTGCATCGAAATTGATGTTCATAAATTGATTTTAATATAAAATATATATTTAATTTAACCTCGATAAAAGTAAAATAACCATGGGTTGCTTTGCTAAATATATTTAAAAACAATATTAAAAAATTGTCTACATGGTATTATTTTATTAATTTCTTGATTTTTCCTTAGGATGACACTTTTGAGTTGAAATTTCCTCTATTGTATGATTTTGATTCATGAGACTATGGGAAGGGGGGATACAATGATTTTTTATTTGAGGAAGATTTTTTGCGGTTGTGATTTTTTTGCTGTCAATTTTGATGGTCTATTGGGGGGTTTGATAACTGGGTGGAATCATAATATGACTCTAATAAATTTATTTTCCTTTTCCTCTGGTTTGTGTATTGAAATTTCTAGTAAAATTCTAGGGTTGACATTTATGGTTAATATGAAGAAAGACAACTATATTGGGACATGGTTTTCAATTCTCATTGGATTAAGATTGATAACCTTATTGTCCTAAGGGACTTGAATTTCACCATAAATAGGAGAGAATGCTAGGGGTAAAGTGAGAGGATTGATTGTCTATTGGACATCTTTTATAATATTTTGGAAGCCTGTGGCCTTATTGATGTGAAACCAATTAAACTTAATCTTACATGGAATAACAACATAAATGGGAGGTCATGGATATTCAAAAGGTTTGATAGATTTGTGGTACATAAACATTTATTATTGAAGGTGCCTCGATATAGATCCTGGATCAATTCAAACATATGCTCAACTCACTTCCCTATTTTCCTTGATCTTGACCTCGACGAGGCCAGGCCTGGTACTCCTTTAAAGTTTAATCTGGGGTGAGTGAAGGAGGAGGATTTCATCAAATTGGTAAAGGAAAATTGGAAGGTTTTTGACCCCTCATTGGATCTTTCTACTGGTGAACCATTTTTACTAGCTTTAAAAAATGTGAAGAAGGAAGTAGCTGCTTGGGCGAGGGAGAGATATTGAACCCAAGACAACAAGTTGGTGTAAATGGAAATATATGTGGAGGAGGTGAAAACATGAATTCGTGAAGAAGCTCCTAGAAAGGATATGATAGTTAGATTGAAGGAACTTGAGGAAAATTTGACAAATTTATTACTGGATAAAGAGGAACACTGGTGCCTTAAGTCTCGAGCTACTTGGATAGAATTTGGGGATAATAATACAAATTTTTTTCACTCCTTTTCCAATAATCGATGAATGATAAATACCTTTTGGGAGATGTAAGATCAAGGAGGAACTAAGAGGATAAAAGGTTTTGAAGGATTGGAATAACTAGGGGTCAATATTTTCGAAGGGTTGTTTAAGGAACTAGAGAGGGTGAATTTGACTGAAACTTTAAAAGTTTTTTCTTATTTTCCAAGGATGGTTAACGAGGAGCTTAATGAGGACTTGTACAAATCCATGAATAAGGAGGAGCTTGTTGCCATCCTACAATATTTTAGGAAAGACAAGATTCATGGATATGATGGATGACTGGTGGATTTATATTTAGAATTCTTTGAGTTCTTGGGTGATGAACTGTTGCGAGTGGTGGAGGAGTTAGTAACTTTTGGAAGAATGGAAAATAGTTTAAATTCCACCTTCATCGCATTGATACTAAAGAAATGTTTCCCAGAGTCCTTTCATGGATTTCGACCTATTTCCTTTTACAATTGTCTGTATAAGATAGTTGTAAAAGTAATATCAATTTGACTGAAGCCATTTCTATCTGAGTATATTTCTACTAAACAGTTTGGTTTTCTCCAAGGGAGGAAAATTCATGAGGCTATTGACACAACACAATAGAGGTTAAATTCTATAAAATTATCTTGTATGCCAACAACAATATTAAGATTCATCTCTCCAAGGCATATGACAAGGTCTCTTGGTTGTATTTGAAACTTTTTCTATTACATATTGGGTTAACATTACCTTTTCTAAATTGGATAATGTGTTGCGTAACTACATCTACTTTTTCAGTCTTCATCAATGGTGTTTCTTCTAGTATATTCAAGCCTTCCAGGGGGCTTCAAAAAGGATTCCCTTCATCACCTTACCTATTCCTTCTAGTGGTAGAAGGTTTGAGTAGATACTAGATCTATTCTAGAGGTTAGGAGGTTGATATGTGTACAAGGTATTTGGATAGGAAGGGAAGCTCTATCCCATTTGCCATTTGTGGATGATGTTCTGCTATTACTTTTTGGGTCCTGTAGAAGGTTTATAGGTCCAAGATAGTATTCATTTATTTACTATGGCTACATGGATGGAGGTTAATGGAGAAAAGTCTTGTTTGATTACTACAAGTTTGAGTGAGGAGCAGGTTATTGAATTTGGTAGGTATTTTCCATACCAACACATTGATTTGAATGAGGGACTTAAATATTTAGGTTTTAATCTTAAACCAAATTGTTATGGGAAGGTTGATTGGTGGTGGTTGGTTTATAAAGTCAAGAAACAAATAAAACTAAGGTGCAATCAGTGTCTTCCACGTTGGGGTGGGCTAGTTCTAATCAAATCAGTCCTAGAGGCCATACCTATTTACTGGTATACTTTGGCTCACATTCCAAAGGGTATACTGGAGAAAATCAGGAAGTTCTACTATAATTTTCTTTGGCAGGGTTCCAATGAGTTTAAAGGGTCACATTGGGTGAGGTGGAAAAAGTAGGATAGTCTTAAGGAATTGGGGGTGTGGGGGATTGAGAATATACACTTGTTTGGTCTCTTCTTGGAAACAAAATCCTTATGGTCAATCCTTATAAAGGATATCCTTTGGAGCAGGATCTTGTTCCAGAAGTATATAGCTCCAAAATCACTGGTAGATTGGATTAGTAAGACACAAATCTATTTAGAATGTGTCCAACCAATGGAAGGCTTTGAATCCATCCTTTCCTTTTATAGGATCTCACCTGGCTTGATGGGTGGGTGATGAGACTCAAATGAAGATTGGATTGGATGTTATTATAGGTTTTAATTGGAATATATTTCTTCCTGAGGACTTGTTTCTTCATCTAAGATAAACTAAGAGAACATCCCTTAATTTAATTAATAATCCTATGGAAGCAACCTTGTAGAGACAAGGTTGGTTGAAATCGGGAGATTTGGAGTTGAATGGTGAATTTGTGATGTAATGTATTGAGATCTTTGTCATAGAAATACATAGGGATCATATTAGATCATGTTAGAATCCCGATGAACTTATCTGGAGCTATAATAAGGTTAGAGGTTGTGATTCAGTTAATATGGGGTATCAATATTTGTTTACAATTGATGAGCCAAAAGTGTGTTGGTGGTGGAAATATCTATGGAAGGTGACCAAATCTGAATTTCTCATGCAGTTTGAACTCTTAGATAAGGTTTTGACTTGAGATCATTTGCAAAGAAGGGGTAAAATGGGGCCTAACAAGTGCCCTTTATGTAAGAATCAAAAGGAAACAAACTCCCATATTTTCCTAAAGTTTGCTTTCTCTATTCATGTCTAGAAGAGGAATAATATCTTGGTCTTAGCTCACTGTGGGATGGACTTAATGTTGAAGCTTGTTTCTTCTCTTAGTTCTCACAAAAGGAATCAGAGGTACTTAGGGAAGTTCCCTACCTTGTGCTACGAGGTATATGGCTTGCAAGCAATGCCTCTCTGTTTGAAGACATATAGATTCCCTTTTTTAGAGTCTCAACCCAGGTGATGGGGTTGATACCTTACTACAAGGAGGCTCCTAAACAACATGTTCCTAGGAGATTAGAGGAATTAAAAGTGGAAAAATCCCATCCTTGGGGACATTTTGATGGAGCTTGTTAGGGTGAAAATAGGAATGTTGGACTTGGTTTCACTTACTATCTTTTAGATACACACTTTTTTCATTTCAAATCTAATATGGGTAGAGGATCTAACAACTTGGGAGAACTAATGGCACTTTTTTATTTACTAAAATTTTCCTTGGATAGGGGCATGAGTACCCTAGAGGTATTTGGTGATCCTCAGTTGGTTATAAAGTGTATGACTGGTCAAACACAGATTCATAACAGTGGCTTATATGTCATTGTAGTACAACTTAAACTTATTGATGGAAACTTCCAGGACATCTCTTTCACCGATATATTTAGAGAACAAAACCAAGTTTCCAACAAACTCTCTAAAGAAGAACTTGAACTAATGGAAAGTCATTTTGTACTTTCTGAAGGACATGATGGCCATTATGTTGTAGTGAGGCAATATACTCTTGATTTAGTTTAAACAAATACTTCGTTTATGATCCAGTATTTACTTGATACATAATAGATTGGAATCCTTGAAGCTCTCAATTTTTGGAATGTAATATTTCCCTCAGGGACTTGGAAGTGAAAATGAGTTTTGAATCATAAATGTGATTATGTTTATGCTCTAAGCATGATTTACTATTTTGATCTCTTGAAGGAATTTTCTGGACAATGATATGGGCACCATAGATGATTTTAGGGGCAAAATTAAGGGGTTCCAAATTTTGATTGGGGCGAATTTTTTATATTGTATTGGTTTTTTTATTATTTTATTATTAGCCCCTAATTTATTTAAAAACAAAATCACTGATAGGGTTAGCCCAGGTTTTTATGAGGGAAAGGGATAAAAAAATAAATTTCGTCCATGAAATTTTGAACCACAACTTCCATTCACCCGATTTCTACAGATATGGGAATTACTGATAACGAATTCGCCCTCCCATTTGATATATTTCAGGATTTATGCTTTAATTCGCTTGAATTTTGGGTTATGGGGCAAATATAAACTTTTGTTCGCCCAGTTTTAAAAAAAGGGGGGATTTGTTACCAAGCGAACAAAGATTTCATTCGTTTTCTTTTCAATTTATGGAGAGTTAGCAAATTCCTCTATTGGATTTTCCTGATACGAAGAAATTAGAGATTACTAGGTGCAATCAGTTTCAATTTTTGTAAAACAAATTTGGTAGAGTTTGGATTGGATGGGGAATGGGGGCAAGGGGGAAGTGGAACGCAACGAGATGAAGGAGGTGGTGAGAGTGATATTGTTATGCCTACATGGATTCAGGACGAGTGAAAACATTTTGCAACAGAAAGTTGGGAAAGGGTAAAATTTGGTGTTAGAGAGAATAGATCTTTGCTTTCCAGATGCACCTTTCCCTTCCCAAGGAAAATCAGACGTGGAAGAAAATTTCCGTCCCCTTATTATGAATGGTTTCAATTCAACTCTGTAAGTATTTATTTTACTACCATGAATCCCTATTGAGTGTTGGAGTTACTTCACACACACCTAGGATTTCTTTTTCCTAAGGTTTTTATTTGTTTATTAGTCATTATCCAGTCTCCTATATTTTAGGAGAGAATATTCCACCTAGAGAATATTATCTTTCAGTTGACACTTCAGTTTGACTAGTTGAGTTGAGTTTAGATGTTGCATTGGGATCATCACCATGAAACATTGGGATCATCACCATGTTAATTCGACCTTGCTTTGGTATCATCACTAGAGTGGTGCATTAGCCTTGATTCCTTGAGTTAACTCCTCACTAATTTCTATTCAGTTAGTTAACTGAAGACTAGTTGACTAGCTAACTCAACTAGGTGGCAGTTCACTCCCGTAACTGCCTGAGAGACTAGAATAGGTGGCAATTCACTCTCGTAACTACTGGTGTGTGTCCAGATCACTCTAGACCACCACTATGGTGACTTGGTTCACCTCAAGTCAAACTCATTGAGTTATACAGAGTAAATAATGTGTAAATTATTCATTATTCACAACGGTTAATGAGAATTCTTCCATTCTTTCTCTCTGTCTTCTTCCTTTTCCAATTCTCTCTACAAATGTATGTATTACTGTTTAGCTAGATCTATTTTGTGCAGGTTCATCACATTTACATGGTATCAGAGCTGACGGACTGCTAAGCAAAATCTACACCAAAAATTATTGTAGGTACAAAAGATTGAAGACAGTGGAAAGATGGAATTCCAAAAAGAATTCATTCTTACACCTTACAACTATTTTGCATGGAAGGAGAAAATAGCTATACATATTCGATCCAGAGGGTTGTATAGGTTAATCATGAATACAGATACAGAGCCGACATCAGCCATAGAAAAATTCAAGTACTTAAATCGCATGGATGAGGCACTCAGAACAATTTGCAGTCTTATTTCTCCCGATCTCCTTTTTCATATATCTTCCTATAAGACTCCCAATGAAGCCTAGACCATATTGGAAGGGCTATTTGGTAAACATGATGAGATGAGGGGACACATGTTGGAGGTGGAGCTGCTCACATTGGATCCAAAAAGATTTGAGAATATCCAAGGTTTCTTTACAAAATTCAAGGATTTATTGTCGCAACTCAAAGCTTGTGAGGTTGATAAATTGAAGGAGGAGAAACAAATGGTTCTCACCATTCTCTCCAGACTTGGTCCTAAATTCTTTGTATTTGTATCTACATTCCATACTGTCAGATTCACCTCTGGAGCCACCTGGAAGATGCCTTCTCTTGAGGACTTTATCGAATCCTTGACACAAGAGAAAACCAAGCTCATCAACATGGGCATAATCGAAGGCCCAAGGGCGCATGCAGTTACTGTGCATGATGGAAGAGACAAATATCAGAAACATAAATATAAAGATAAGAAGAAATATCATGCACATACGAAGAAGGAAGGGTACACAAAACCCTTCACCGATGCCTCTGGATCCAAAGGAGAAAATGGAAGAAAAGGAGAGAAATGCACATACTTTCACAAAGGATTCCATTCAAAATTTGCATGCATGCCAAAAAAAAATAGATATGATGTCTCAAATACTTCATCAAAACAACCTTGGAGATCGCATCCCCGAGGGTGTAAAGAAGAAGAAGCCAGAAGATCCGAATTCCAAGAAAGGCAATTTTAGCCATGCCTTGATTGCCATCAACTCCTCTCCCGATGCTTGGACCGTAGACTTAGGAGCATCACATCACATGGCTACCTCAAAAGAAGTATATTCTTCATTGGATGCATGCAAAGGTCCTCTTATTCTGATGGGGGACAACTCTTCTGTCAAAGTCACCGGCAAAGGAAGGATTCAACTCACTAATGGAAGCTTCGAGAATGTGTTGCATGTTCCCAAGCTTTCTGTCAACCTTCTATGTGTGTATCAGATGATGAATTCCAGCACCAGAAAGAAAGTCATCTTCACACCAAATTCCATGGACATCTACGACATGCAAACCAACTTCAAGGTTGCTACCGGTGAGGTAAATCATCAGTCTAGATTGTATACATTTTCTGAATTCATTGAACTTGATTCTGCTTTTCTGCTTACTCATGTTGATGAAAGCAGTAGGACATGGCACAAAAGGTTTGGACATTTGAATTTTAGATACATGAAACAAATTAGCAAGAATGGATTAGTTGATGGTCTACCAGACATCCATTTCTCCAAGGGAGTATGTGAGGGATGTGTTCTTGGAAAACACCCTCAAGAGAAATTCAACAAGGGAAAGTCTCAGCGAGCTTCCGCACCTTTGGATCTGATCCAAAGTGACCTCATGGGTTTTTTTTGCATCCATCGATCATCAAAGAGAGGTTTGTTCTCATTTGTGTTGATGATTTCTCACGTTTTACATGGATCTACTTTCTCAGGAAAAAATATGAGGTCTTTCAACACCTCAAAGATTTCAAAGCTTTGTTTGAGACACAAAATGGAAAGAAGATCAAAGTTCTATGAATTGATAATGGGGGAGAGTATGTGAATCATGAGATCCACAATCTTTTCCATGAGGCAGGGATTCAGTTGCAACATACAGTTCCCTACACTCCACAACAAAACGAAGTTGCTGAGTGGAAAAACCGATCTCTAAAGGAGATGGCATCTTGCATGTTGCATGCAAAGTCACTACCATAGAGACTATGGGCCGAAGAATTTAACTGTGCAACATACATCCAAAATAGATCTCGCCATAGATATTTCAAGGATAATACCCCCTACGAGGCTTGGAGCGGCCCAGATTCCCTCTAAAAAGAGGAACGCACTTGATCCATAGAGAACTGAGTGCATTTTTGTTGGATACAGTGACTGTGTGAAGGGATATAGGCTTATTCATCTTTCCTTGAACCGACTCAACATTGAGTGTAGTGTCCAATTCGAGGAAAGTGTTTCGCATGTACCTCAACAGCCGAATGAAAACACTTTCACTCTTCCACTTGTTCGAGATGATGAGCATGCACATGTCGACTCTTCTTCAGATGAGAGTTCTGATTAAGAGGACTCAAATGATTAAGATTTAGATTCAGAGTCAGTACAGTCGGATGCAGAGTCATAGCATATAGATGCAGTTGTACGGCCAGATCAGAGGCCCAAGTGGGCACAAACTACTCTTCAGGCTGTAGGGGATCTCGTCGGTGATCCAACTGACACTAGGAGGAATCGATCTGATTTTGAGGAGCCTCCTATTGCACTCACTGCCACTGAACCATTGCCTTCAAGGCATATTTTCTTGGTTCATTCTTCAGATCCACAGTCTTATGGTGAGGCTGCTGGAAATCCCTTTTGGGAATCCACCATGCAGGAGGAGTACAACTCCCTCCTCGAGAACCAGACTTGGGATCTGATTCCCCTTCCTTCTGGGAGGAAACTTGTTAGATGCAAATGGATCTACAGGACCAAGAGTGCAGTGGATGGACAGATCAGTAGATACAAAGCCAGGCTTGTTGCCAAAGGCTTTCAGTAGGTTCATGGTATTGACTATGATGAGACCTTCGCTCCAGTAGTGAAGATGGATTCTGTACGATTGGCACTTGCCATTGCAGCAACCAAGGGATGGGAAGTCCATCATATGGACGTGAAGAATGCATTTCTTCACAATGATCTCTATGAGGAGATCTACATGGAGAAGCCCTAGGGATTTATCCAGGACTCATCTTTGGTCTGTCGACTGAAGAAGTCACTTTATGGCCTCAAATAGGCTCCGATGGAATGGTATGCCAAGATGGACTCCTACCTGTTGTCACAGAACTTTGTACATTGTAAATCAGACCCGAACGTATACATGCTCAGGACGACTGATTCACTTATACTTCTAGTTATGTATGTTGATGATGTGTTGATCACCGGTTGCTCGACTTCAGCGATTGCTACAGTCAAGAGGATTTTTCATGACAAGTTTTTTATGAAGGACATCGGTCCGCTACACTTCTTCCTTGGACTTGATATCAGTCAAGATGCATCAGGCATCAAACTATCTCAAGCCAAGTATGCACAAGATCTACTTGAGAGATTTCACATGACAGACTATAAGTCTGCTCCGACTCCTTTCCTATCAGGAGTCAAACTTGAGGACGACGGGGAGACTCCACTGGTTGACGACACACTGTACAGACAACTAGTGGGGAGCTTGTTGTATCTCACACACTCCAGACCAGACCTCTCATATGCAGTTGGTGCAGTTTCCAAGTTCATGCAAGAGCCACATGAGCTTCATTGGAAAGATTCAAAGTGTATCCTTCGATACATACACGGTACCATCACCTTTGGGATTCATTATGCAATAGAATCTACATTAGATCTCATTGGTTTTACTGATTTCGACAGGGATGATAACATTGATCACAAGTCCACATTTGGTTACTCACTCAGTCTTGGTCCCAGGCCTATCTGTTGGTCGAGCAAGAAGCAAGTTGCCATTGCTCTATCTTCAGCCGAGGTAGAGTACAGAGGGGTAGTTAACATAACCATTCAGGCTATGTGGCTACAACATTTCCTCACTGAGTTGGGCATTTAGTTTCATCGACCAATCGTCATCTG
>JASDQU010515246.1:3719-18266 GCA_032191745.1 Picea mariana | reverse complement strand
CCTAAGGTTTTTATTTGTTTATTAGTCATAATTATTCATTATCCAGTCTCCTATATTTTAGGAGAGAATATTCCACCTGGAGAATATTCTCTTTCAGTTGACACTTCAGTTTGACTAGTTGAGTCGAGTTTAGATGTTGCATTGGGATCATCACCATGCTAATTCGACCTTGCCTTGGTATCATCACCAGAGTGGCGCATTAGCCTTGATTCCCTGATTTAAATCCTCACTACTTTATGTTCAGTCAGTTAACTGAAGACTAGTTGACTAGTTAACTCAACTAGGTGGTAGTTCGCTCCCGTAACTGCCTAAGAGACTAGAATAGGTGGCAGTTCACTCCTGTAACTACTGGTGTGTGTCTATATCACTCTAGACCACCACTATGGCGACTTGTTTCACCTCAAGTCGAACTCATTGAGTTATACAGAGTATATCATGTGTAAATTATTCATTATTCACAATGGTTAATGAGAATTCTTCCATTCTTTCTCTCCTTCTTCTTCCTTTTCCAATTCTCTCTGCAAATGTGTCTATTATTGTTTAGATAGATCTATTATGTGCAGTTTCAACACATTTACATTGAAAACTTCAATTATACAAAGTTTGGTAGTGTTTTTGTGTGAGAGAGAATTTTAGGATACTATGGTGTTCATCTTCCAGCTTAAATCTTAAGGGAAATATTTTTTTTATATCAATGAATTTTCATAAGTTAGTTTCTAGTATTTTTGAATGGAAAATGAAGCTGGGAAAATTTGGTGACTATCATTTTTCAAATCCATGTAAATATTTTCCTAGTTGCGATGCATATCATGCCCGATTTTTAAAACACTAATTTTAATGAGGATATGCCTTCATGTATGAGATGAATAAATAAAGTTATATCTCTTATAGAAGACATATCCTAAGAGATGTATGCCAAAAAGGCACCAACAAGCACCTTGAAAAGGTAGATTGGTTTGTTTGATCAAAATATTTAGAATTGGCAGGAGTCTTTGTTGATGATATATGTCCAACAACCTCTAGTAACCTTCTTAGTTTTTAAATTTTGACTTCGAGCTGGCAAGACTCAAGGCTCAAATGTGTCTCTCCATTTATTAGATGAACATGTTCTCTCAATGGCTTGGGAAGTTCAAACTACTCCCACGTCTAACTATGAATGGTCCAGTGAATGCATTTCAGCGATTGCCTATGGTACTAATAATTCTCTTATTAGTCCCTGTTGAAGGATAGGACTCTAGCGTTCGCTAGAGCATTGACCTTCAACTAGTTTGTGGTTGACCAAATGTATTTTTGTATGATCTTAAAAGTTTTGAATAGGAAAAATAAAATAATCATTTTTAAAATATTTTATTTACTTTTATTTGACTTCCCATTGGTTAATAATCTTCAACTCTTATTGTCGAGTTTCTTTTATGCATTTACATATACCTTTATGTATCATAAGTTTGGACATTTACATTATAGGAAATCCTGACGAGGATTTGGAAATCTTGACACAAATATCTACATTATATTGACTGCCTAATGTCTTCCTAATGTTTTTGGAAATCCTGACATACATATTTTTAGTTTCTTGGAAAAGATCTACATTATATTGACTATCAAACCCATAGAGGGCTTTAATAATTGCAACCACTGTCTCCACTGCCTTGACAACACCATCAAACCGATCAATCTATGTATGCGAGGGATTTAAAAATTGTGGCCACCGTATCCACCGCCATGACAACACCATCAAACAGATCGATCTGTGTATGTCAGGGCTCCATTTTACCACCTCAATAGTAAAAAGTTTTCAAAGTACTTCTCTGCCCCACCTCACTGCATTTTATCTTCGTTGTGATTGATTGCTTGCTACTCTTCAATCCATAGATTTAGTTTAATCCTCTGCATCCCGGTGGGGAAATTGCTACTCTTCCATCCATAGATTTAGTTTAATCCCCTGCATCCCGGTGGGGCGAGAGAGCAGGTGGGATGGTTGGAATAGTATTCAAAATCACAGTATTGGCTTGCATGTAAGATTCATGAATCTTACCATAATATAACTTTTGTGTTCTTCTGCTTTTCAATTTATATGATATCATACACTTACCAATAAGTGTATGATCTAATTCATATCCCTGTAAATATCATATAATGAATGAATAACTATCAATAACGATTGAATAACCATCAATAACAAATGAGTTACAATTTTATATTTACTAGCATAATTCATTCAAGATCTTTATCAATATGATGGAGTTAGAATTGTGCATTTTGAAAAAACTTCATCCAAAATCTTGATTTCAAACCTGTGACTTCTCTTTGGAGTTTTCAGAGTAGCTGCATTTTTTGGCGGAATCATTATGTTCTTCTTCTTCTTCTCAACGCCACTGTCCAGGCCGATGTGTTCTTTTGCATTTATCCTATAGGTAACTTATTTTACCATGGCTAGTTGTTGCCCCTCCAACTTCCTACAACACCACTGGATGATATTGATATCGATATTGCCTTTCCACAGTCTTCTAACATCCCTGGAGTCAAGATCCAGTTCCCCAAGTTGCTCAAAACTGCTACTGAGTTGAAGTTGCAGTCTCCTTGTGCTGAATATGTCGGCACTGGTATTTCTATGGACCATGTTGTGCATAGGAAGAATAGATCATTCAATGTGAAATTAAAGGCTGTGGAAGTACCTCTAGTCTCTCTTTTCACTCGAGGCAATTCAAAGGGTTCCAAGAGAGATGACAACAATCATGGGTTGCAAAAGAAATCAGGGGATTCTCATGATAGAGAAGGACAATGTAAGAACATGGATAGAGATATCATTCCATGTGCTTGTTCCTGTACAGAAAACTAGTGTTCCAGCCTGTTAATATTAGACATTCACTCCCCTTCAGCGGGTGCTTGTTCCTATATAGAAAACTGGTGTTCCATCCTGTTAACATTTGTTGTACAAAAGACTAGGGTTCGAGTATTGGGTTCAAGCATGTTCATGTAAATGAATTGGTTGTGTCAAGGCTTGTTGGGCATTGCAAAGTCAAGTTACAGATACAGCTTCAGAGCATGTTTTCCTCACCACTTGGCAAGCATGTAATATTGGTGTTTCCATTTGTGATCAGCACGAACAACATAACACTAACATTTTTTGCTTATGCCATTTGTAATATTTCACTCATAAACTAGTCATTCTACATAGTTACCAAGTATGATGTGTCATAGGTTAGGTGGTGGGTCCATGTAGCGAAGCTTGAGAAACTACCTCGTCGGTCAAAAATTTTGAAATCTTCACTCAACGACATGTCGGTGTTTCGAGTCTTTATCCGCACAAAAGTTTCAATCAAATAAAAGTTAAACCAACGTAGCGCTAGATGTAAAGGTATCCTCCTCTCTCTTTCCTTGCCAATGTAGCTTCAGGACTTCTGTCAAGCGGACATAAAATTTATGTCAAGAAGTCGGATAATTTAAAGATTTTGTCTATCAAGAAGATGGATAATTTCTGTCAAGAAGTCGGACAATTTAAGCAGAATTCCAACTCTACTCTAAAAGTTGCAGTGGTAGCACTGGTTGGCAACACAAACTCCTTTTAAATTGCAAGAGGATGCACAATATCTAGAAAAAACCGCTTTTACTTTCAATGGCAAGTCCACAAAAATGTTTTAAAAAACCAGAAATCTTTACCACTTCATGATGATAATAATAATAAGAAATTTACTAGTTATGGGTTCGCTTTCCGACAACCTATGCTGGTTCAAAATGCATGGAGTTGGCTTCCCAGCTGTCCTTTAGACACCAAAAAAATTACATTGGAAGGCTATGAGCTTGTCATGTCCTTTGAACCTAGGCTTGAAATGAAGGTTGGATGAACCTTGGTATGCGCTTCTTTTTCTTGTGTTTTGTTGATTCCTGTCCATCCCCAATTTAGAGGCTTCAATGGACCATCAGGCTTCATTCGGAATTGTATTTCATTGACTCGGAGCCAATCACACATAAAACATAAGCTAAGGAGATTCAATCCCACCAACTAATAACAATAATTAGGGTGTAAATGATGGCTTAGTGCGTAAAAAGGTTAGCATAGTGTGTTTAATGATTGGATGGAATTCATTTATTCCTCTCAGGAGTAGCTTGTTTCATATTTGGAGCATTTCATGTAACGAGTTTGTATGGTCCTGGGATATGGGTCAAGTGAGTTACACCATGCTGTCATTCAGATTCAATTAATACCATTATGTGTTTCAATAATTTTAGTAATCTACTAGTAAATGCAACTGGAGAAAATGTGATTAGTAAAGGATCTGAGTACTTTTCAATATTTTGGGAAAGGTGTTTTTCCATCTACCCTGAAAGGCTTACCATGAGTGCATAGTAACTATAATCATGTTGATTTGGATGTTATAGCTTCCTCATACTCTAGTACATTAGTAGTTTTGGTGTTATTAGCATTGATACTTCCCTGCCCTTCTGATGGATTTATGTTAGCAGTTTTGGTATTATTGGCATTGACACTTCCCAGACCTTCTAAAGGATTTGTTTATTCGTTTTTGCTTTATGGTCAAGATATCGATTTGAATTCATATTCACTATATCTGTTTGATCGTTTGCAAAATTTAGATGTCATGGCCACTCCAAGTATTTGCATGAAATATATTGTATTGATTTTGAGATTATCTTAATTTGTTTTCATGTGCTTCCATCTGGGTTCGTCCAGTTCTTTACTCGCTAAACAATACCATGGAAATTTTGCATTTTCTATTTGCATTGGAGTTCTACTACCTTAGCCAGTACTTGAGCTGGACCATTCTGTCTACAAGCATTTGGTTTATTTGACAAGGATGGTATTAGACTTTTAGTCTATATTCAATATCTTAAATACCTTTTCTGGACTATCTGAGCTTCATTGCGTAGTTTTCAAATATATTGAGGTTCTCAGTTGATAAGAGGTTTTGGATTTTGCCACCTCTGATCATTTTATAATTCTTTGTATATTCTGCTAGTCAAGGTATTTTGGCTACCCATGCTAACTGTGTATGTGTGGTATTAATTGAAGTAATTTTACTTGGTTTTTTCAATTTTTCTCAAGTTGATACGAGGTTTCCAAATCTAATTATGGATTTAGATTTGAAATAATGAACTTCTAGTATTAGTTGTTGATCTTTAGTTTATCTCGATTTTTTTTTACATGGTATCCTCTGGACTATATCAATTGTAGGCTAAGCAATCCCAAAAGTTTGGAAGCTGCAGTGGACATGACAACAGAATTCCTAAACACAATAGTGAAGCCAGTGTTGGTAGGTGGGCCAAAGATGAGGGTTGCTAAGAAAAAAAGTGCATTTGCGGAATTAGCAAATGCATCAGGTTATCCCATGGCTGTAAGGTCATCTGCTAAGGGAAGGGTTCCAAAAAATCATCCTCATTTCATAGGGACTTACTGGGGTGCAGTAAGTACTTCATTCTGTGTTGAAATAGTTGTGTCCGCAGATGCATATTTATTTGCAGGGTCGATTCTCAATGACTATAGTTTAGTGGGATATTCATTGCTATTAAAACAAGAGAAAGATATAATTGTGCATCTTAACAGGGTGACTGTGGGAAATGGGCGTAGTTTTGGGTGTGTTGATGAAATGTTTCTTAGAATCCCTTGTGAAGAAGGTGCAACACAACCCCACATGTTTGGAAAATTATTGGTTTATTTTTGTACCTGAATGTGTTCCCTTCCAAAGTGCACCAAATGAGCCCTTAAAGGTCAATGTATTGTTCAAACACATCCAAGAAAGGCCTCAAAATATCTCACCAAATTCTGAAGTAAAATTAGTTAAACAATTGTCTTTTAGTCAGCTTTGTTCTTATGAGGTACATTTGTAGTGGGATTATTGTTGATATTCACTGATATAGAATGATTGGTTGCAGGGCATGCTAACAAATGAAATTTTTGTAATTGCTAAAACTAGTGACTCTTGGTTCAATTGTCAGAAGATTAAATTGCCAGAAAAGTGTGGGTAAGTCAAACACCATTTCTTTGTAAAGGACACTCTGTAATTTAGTAATCTATTGTTGCCAATAGGTGGAAACCTATTGCATATCATTTCTGGTTTCAAGGTTTTGTCTATGAAGAAAAATTACCCTTTATTCTTTTTATCAAAATATGAATCACATAATGAAATGTTAAATTTCAGGATGTGTTTCGAATAGTATGGATAGGGACAAAGTTTTCTCTTCTCCTGTCCATTAGTTTCTTAGCTTTACTCAGGAAATTTCGAAAGGACTAAATGCATAGGTATTCCTAATTTTCAAGAAAACTATTTCGTTCCAATGTATGCTACTGTTAATCAATAACAAAATAACACTAACACCAAAAATCCAATGAGCGATGAAAGAGAAATTATTTTCTATGATGAGGGACCTACTCTCATGGCACTCTTTTTCCAGGTATAACTTCCTGTGTATTTGCAAGTAGTTTGTTCCCTATGGTAAATGTGTGTTTTCCAGGTATGAGTTCCAAATGTAGTTGGATCAATTGGTTGGTCTATAGGAGAAACACTTGGATATTCTCAAGCAATGCCAAACAAGCATGTAATTGCATGCATTAGTGATGGAAGCTTCCAGGTGCAGATGCAAGGATTTTTATTTCAAATTCAAAAATATTGTTTTACAATTAACAATGACCGAGTACCAATGTCTATAAGATTTGAAATATTGAATTCCTTTGAATTATCTGTTTTATCCAAAAATTAACGAGTATTTATCCCCAAATGTATTCTTTCTTATTTGAACAGGGCATAGTCCAGGATGTGTCTTCCATGATTCGAAATGGGTAGAATCCTATCATTTTTCTGATTAAAAATGGAGAATACACTATAGAGGTTGAAATTCATGATGGACCATACAATGTAATAAAGAATTGGAACTACACCAGTGTAGTGGATGCCCTTCATAACGGTGAAGGGAAATGTTGGATTGCCAATGTATTTTTTCTTTATATTCATAGCATGGCCAACCCTTATACATGGATTTCTTGTTTCTTTTGTGATATGGGAGTATTTGGTTTCTTGTCCTTTTCCCCATTTGTTGAGGCCCACTTCCTAACCAAATCCTTTTCCTTAAAAAATACATAATTGTAGACTTGGGGACTTCCCTTTTAATTGGTCAGAACTCAGTTTCATATTGGTGGACTGTTTTTCTAGTTTTACATGTCTTGAGGTATCTATTGCACTATTGAAATTACAAGCCAATATGTCAGTTGAGGGACAACTGTATTTCTTGTTAGGAACCTTTGTAGTTGTTATTTTCATTAGCAGTTTCTATGTTGCTCAGCCAATTGAGGGATTAGTGAAGCAAGAAAATAACTTGTGCCTCAAGAAAATCAGAATGATCTGAATCTGTGTCAACACAATCTGCAAAGGCTTATGGTTGGAATGAAAACAGATCTCCTTACCCAGTATGTATTATCACCATTTTTTGACATGTTAAACAATCACATAGAGCTCATGATTGTAGGTTGAATAGTTGCGGATAACATCAATAAATTATTTTGAATGGTATGTGATTGGGTGTCCATGGTGGATGTGAACAATCCCAAGTGCATACTAAGAGGTGTTGGTTTGATTCTCAAATTTCTGATGGAGATTAAGTAGGCTTAAGACTAGCATAGGGCACCTTAACTTCTTCAAATAATTTTTGTTACATGTGATCCCATTTGAAAATGAGTTTCTTGGCATTCTCATGCAAGATCTAATGTAGGGGATGTGTAACATCAAACTAAGCCCAAGAAAAATCCCCTGTAAAATTATGCCATGTAGAGAAATCTTCATAACTCGTTGATGTTGGTTGGGGTAGGCCAATTGTGGGTGCCCTGTATTTTCTATGGATCCACATGCACACTTGTTTAATCAATAATGAAGCCAAGGTATAGTATGTACTTCATGGAAAATTCTTATTTCTCTAGGTTATCAAGGAACTTATGTTGGTGCAAAGTTTTAAATTCTTGCACAATACATTGGAAGTGTTCATCTCATGACCTATTGAAGATAAGAACATCGTTGAGGTAGACCACAATGAATTTATCTATAAATGGGTGAAAAACATCGTTCATCAACTACATGGAGGTTTTTGGTGCCTTTGTTATGCCAAAGGGTATCACCAACCACTCAAATAGTTTATTTCTTTCTTTCAATCTATTGTTCCAAACATATAAAGTGTTCGTTTAAACTTGATGGTAGTGAAACTTAAAGTCAATCTTGGTAAAAGATCTTGACTCCCTTCAATGTGTCTAGAAGGTCTTCAATATACAAGATTGGATATCTATCATTGACTATAATGTTGTTGAGGGCACAATATTCACTGTAGAGGTGTTATGTAGCATCTTTCTTTGTTGAAGGTGGAATGGGACTTCCACAAGACAAAGCACTTAGCTTGATGTGTCCTTTTAGCAGGATATCTTAAATCTAGCACTATTTTTTCTCTGTTTCTAGAATGGATTTGTAATACACGTTTTTGTTGAACAACAAGTTTACAAGTACCAAATATATGTGATGTTGGACTTTCCAAGTTTTCATAGACATTTTCCCTCACTCCTATCCCTCAAAATCATCATTTTCCAACAAACCCTAGCCTGGACTATACTTTCCTAGGCTAGGACTTTGTTTTGACATTTTGGACCCCTTCCCCTCACTCTTTCCATGAAATTTAACTTTTCCCCACTTCCTAACATCCATCCCTACCTCCCCAAATTTTCCTAAAAATTTAGAAACCCCCTAACCCTTTCATCTACCTTCATTTCTAAACTGCCCAACTGCCATGTTTTTTCCTACACTAAACCCTAATTTCCCCTCCCATTGAGCTAGGGTTTAATATGGAATCAGAGACAAATAAGAAGAAGAGGCATAAGGGAGGTCAGATCATCAGTATGAGCCCACTTCATCACATGAGATCATGTCTTCACCATTTCTCAAGAAATCATTTCAAGAGACAAATCATTTGCCACACATAGGGACAATCTTACTTCAAAATTGGTTTTTGATGTAAGGAAGATGAATATGACAAAATTGAAAGAGGTTTTTGTCAATAATAGAATAAGGAACAAAAACCTCCTTCATTTTATACATAGGTATTATTATTTGGGATAAATTCCAAAAATATAGTTGCTACAGGAGAGTTGTTGCACTTCTGGAGTAGTCTTGGGAGATTGGATTTTTAGGTGTCTTGGAGCAGGTTTTTGCAGTTATTGATGACTCTAATGACAAGTTGGGTGTTGTGCTTCTGCTAGACCATGTTGCACTTTTGACTCTATTTTTGGTCATCATTTTCAGAAGCGGTTTTTGACCAAATGAAGATGAATTTTGGGGAAAAAAATGAGGTGTTTTCTAAGGACATAAAAAATCACAATATCCTCATTCAGGTTTTACACAGGTATCATATATTGGGAGATATTCAACTTTCTTGGAGGACTATTTCATAAAATCAAATTCTCCAATTTAATTGCTTGTTTTGGTCATTATTTTGTGGCACATATTCCAAGAACATGGGAATGAATTTCACAAAACTGAGGGAGGTTTGTCTTCAAAAAAACCTTATATACAAAATATCTCTCAGTTTTTAAAAATGTGTTATGGTTAAATATTTATCGCTCCATATTTGACCCCTCTTTTTTCATTGCGCTTTTGGAGAATTCGCTGTGCTTTTGGACAACTTGTTTTGAAATCAATTTTGAAGGGGTTAGATGTAGGTTTTTCCTTGGATTAGTGACTCCAAGGTGTATAGGACATATTCATCTTTCCATTCATATATTTTTCATCAAAAAATTCATCAAGGAAGGCCTCTAAATCATCCTGCAAAGTTGTTGCTCTTCTGCTACAATTTGTTGCAACAATGTATATTGCAGAATACACAAATGAAAGAAAATTTGCATGCCTTTGGTGCATTTGTAAGGTTAACTTCTACAATGTACAACATTTCATTGCCAATCACCCAGACGTACAGTGTAAGGATTGAAGTGTAATAATCCCCCTAAATATGAAGTCTCAATCAACTTATTTTCCAGCTGGCATCTTGTATATGGCATGGAGAAACTTAAGTTCCTCGTTTCTCTTTCATAACATTCAAATCCCCTTAATCAAATGGGAAAAAATGGTTATATCTGGAATGTAACCTCTTCTAGTCATTTCCAGAGATATCTCAAATTTGTTTTCAACTTAGTCTGACTTATAGAGTCCTCCAATCAATAGTGAATAGGTAGTGGGATTAGTTGTATGAAGATGTGATGACCAGGACATCATGTCCTTTGAAATTCTAGAGATGATTCAAGTTCTCCTACCTTACAAAGTCTGTTTATGAGTATTGAGTAAGTATTTGAGATAGGAATTTTTGTGGAGTGGCTATTTAAGGGGATAGATGACTTTCATTCCAACAGAAGACACCATTTGTTGAAAAATTAAGACACTTTTTAATTTCAGAATGGAAGATATGTACATCGATGAGACACACACAGATATCATATAGCCCTCTTACAATGGATAAATATTAACACTTATCCCATAGAGATATATTGTAATGAAAACAAATTTTATTGAGTGGGAAAATTGATTATTCACCCATGATCAAAATATTAATGTGGCTACCTTTAACTTTGTTCTACAATCAATGTCTTCTAAAAACTAAGTATATATCAAGAATTATACCAAACAATTTGTGTGTAACCTAAATAAGGACCTTTACAATCATACTCTTCCACTAAAATACTCTTCCACTAAAATATACCTATGATCTATGGTAAGTTCGCCAGTCATTTAAAAAAAAAATCCCAACACCTCTAAATCATACCCAAATATTCCAAGTAGTCAAATAACGAATATAACAGAAAGTATATATTTATTGTTGTGCACAACAAACAACCATTTACTTTAACTATCATTCGTCTTCTCCCTTATTTTGGAATGATGTTGACCTTACCCAATTGGTAATATTTGGCATACAATACATTGTTAGTTATGCCTGGATGAAAAGGAATTTTACTTTGAAAGAGAGTAATTCCATTATGTTTGGTTTTAAAACCTTACACTAACTAGTTACTTCTATTGGTTACATAACAAGTATTGTAGGCAGACTGCATGAAGACTGAGGGTGGCTTGAACTAATAATAATAATAATCTAGTTTTAAGGTCACAGCCAAGCCAAACAACAAATTGGTGCATGATACCTCCTTGTTTGTGGGACAAGGGACCCCCTCTACACAACGATTTGACTGCTAAAGTTTACAGAGGTGTACATACCCTACCCCCCTTTGGATTTGAACTTGTAACCTCCTAGGATGAAATACATGTTCTTAACCATTAGGCCCGTTCAATCTATACTATATCATCCACATTTATCAATTTATTATGAAATAAAAAAAAGATTCTCCTCGGTAAGGTTTTCCTCACCAAGGATCAAGCCAAACAAGTGTTTCCTCCCATAGATGCAGCTCCATCTTCACTCCACTCCAACATATATTACTGTAGTTACCTTGTTTCTCAAGTGTTTTGCTGAAAATACAACTTACATCCAACTTATTTGCCTAAGTTTAGAATGTGATAAATTTGTTTGAGTCAATAATTGTGGGAGATATGCTTTGCATGTATGGATAAGAATGAAACTGCAACTAAACTAAGCTAAACTAAATTGCAACTGAACTGCATGTATTGATAAGAATGGGATTATTGCAAGGGATTTTGTGATGAAATAAGAATTGCTTGAGGCCCATTCCCAATGGCAATAGTGCACACTCCTAGAGATATTATTTCACATTTTACTCATGGCAGGGTACAACCTTCAAGGAGAAGATGATTGCTTTAACTAAAAAAAAAGGTGATACTTGGAGATAATGAAACAATAGAGAAGGTGAAATATTCATGCATGCTTTATGTTGTAATGGGTAGTAGAAGGGGCACCACCCTTTAGGTTATTTTTGGATCTGATTTATGTAATATAAAGATCCCACTCAAGGGGATATGCTAACTGACATCCAACACAATTCACTAGTGGTTAGTGGTGCACTTTACTGGGATTTCAATAGTCCTTCAAATTCATCATCACTACTATCTAGTATGATACTATTTTTTGTTGACATGGAGTTTCCTACCATGTCTGTCCACTGCCAGTGTCATAAAGCATCATAACAATGATATCCTTGACAAACACAACCCCTGATGCTTGTCTAGCGGATGGACAAATTATATTTCTTTTTCCAAATATGTAAAATGAGTATATTACAGTTTAATGAATACATTTTCATATTATTATATATGGTTTTGTAATTTATCAAAAATTCGCAAGACTTTATAAGATTTTATAATTCAATGAAATATTTGTCAAGATTTTACAAGATTTTATAATTCAGTGAAAGATTCGCCAATATTTTACAAGATTATAAAATTGACTAAAAGATTTGCTAAAAAATTATATATACATATTATATTATTGATAAAATAACCTTCAATTTTTCCAATGTATCATATTATATACATATACAGCCTGAGTGGGCCTAATGGTTAAGAACATGTGTTTCCTCTTAAGAGGTCATAGGTTCAAATCCAGAGGGGGGTAGGGTATGTATACCTTCGTAGACTTTACCAGTGAAATTGCTGGGCGGAGGAGGTTTCCTTGTCCTACAAACAAGGGGGTCTCATACACCAAAAGTAAAAGTATATATAAATGAATAAAATATGATTTAATAATGATAATTAAATATTGCAATGATAAAAATAAACACTCACATACAAAATTAACCCTTACTAAATAAAAGAATATTAAAATCCTAAAAGGGTTAAAAAAAAGGAGTGCTTCTAAGATAGAATAGAAGCAACATGAATAGTAAAAAATATGATGGAACTAAGATAGGATAAATGAAAAGTAATGATAAAATTTATTGAAAGAGTTAATGGATTATAAGATTGACTGACTTTATGTATATCCATCTCTTAATTTAAAATTATTGAAATGTTTATCAATTTTGAGAATTTCTATAATGATATGATAAGATTAATGTAAATAAATTATTCCATCTCCAAAATTACATGATTATGAAATTCATAGATATTATAAGATATTATATCAAATGAAACATGCTAAAAAAAAATGATATTTAAAAGTGTCCTAGCCCATTTTCATTTTAATGAAAAATTTCTAATATATTTTAAAATTTATAGTTCTATCTAATCGATTAATATATGACTACATATATAGTCTCTTGGGTGCCGGAGTTAATCAATGACTGTGGGCGCCGGAAATGTGAGCGCTAACTAAGAATGATACATGGGATAACATATCGCAGACATCCTCCAAAACGTAAAATCTCAGTTAAGATATAGTTTATAAATAAACATGAAAAAGATACACATCCACATGTGGCTAATTCAACATATTAGTGGTGGCTGGAACATTGAGCGAGCGTTATTTAGCACAGAAGGCATCAGAAATAAACGCATTATACCTATCCATAAGACGAACGAACATATCTTATCTGAAACCCATGGAAGAAGTCTGACGGAAGAGGAGGCCTGTGTCAGCTTCTGAGTTTGGTTGAATGAGACACCGGTGACAACAAGTGTTATATATCCTAATTTGGGCATAGAAGTCCCCAAAGGATTAAGAGACCATAACAACTAGCTATTTTCTTCCACTAATTTGACATTATAGTCTTTCATAGCATTTGCATATGGCTTCCAAACTTCCGAAAGGTATTCTTCCATTTCAATTTCCTCCCGCGTAAGTCATTTTTGTTGCCAATTTGTAGACCTTTCCTAGCACACAATTTGTCATAGAGTATAAAACCCTTTGCTTCAAAGTTGTTGTGTCACCCAAGGAGGTAATCTCCTTTATTTCCTATCCATGGATCAAGTTGTGTTTAGACTTTATCCCCTCTCCCCACCTTACATATCAACCAATTACCAACCAACAGAAAGAGTTCACAGTTTTTGCAAATGATCAAGGCATTATGCACCTGTTTCATGGGGTTTTTAGCCCAATCCTCTATTCTAGCTGGGCACAAGTAATTAGATCTGATTACCTAGACCCATAGCAGGGATAATTTTAAGGATGGAAATTTATATTAAAATGTAGAAACGCTAATATTACTAGTCCTTAATATACAAGATGTAAAATGTTTGGCGATACTAATATTACTAGTCCTTAATATACAAGATGTAAAATGTTTGGCGATAGTTTTGTAAAAATATTGAAATTTCTAAGGATTTTATATAGTTTCTATTAAATTTTGGTGATTTTTAAGGTAAAATAATTTTATTCTATGGAATTTGGGCGAATTGTTTTTAGAAAAAATGGAAATTGACGAATCTTTTTTTGGAGAAAACCATGGAAAATTAGCCCATTTGCGAAATTTAGCCCCTAAAATCATCTATGACCCATAGTCATTTTCCTTGGACCAGCCTCTAATTTTTTTTTTTCTAGTAAGGCCTTTGAGAAGAGAAAGACATTTTTAAGATCCCATCCTCCATTTGCTTTTGGGATTGCCAGTTTTTTCTAGGATGCCAACACAAGTCCTTTTTTTTTCTCAGATGCCAACACAAGTCCTTT
>JASDQU010515244.1:20177-37321 GCA_032191745.1 Picea mariana | reverse complement strand
CATATCAATTCAAGATAAGAATGCATATTCAAGAAATGGAGGAAGGAGAGGCAACCTTAAGTCATGCTAAGAAATCCAAAGGTCAAAATTGTTAATGTTTAAGCCATTATTATAGTTCTTTGCATTTCAATAGATAACAATAGCATAATACAAGATCAATAAGAAATACACAATCACAAGAGACACAACATTTATCCTGGGAAACCCTCTAGGGGAAGAAAACCCAACAAAACTTCCTTATTATAGATAGCCAATACAATGCCAAGAGATACCTCAAACTAAAACATAAGATCCTCTCCCAAAGATGCGCCACTCTCTCTCCTTCTTCTCTAACTGTAGTTCCGAAACTTGTCTCTCAATTGAGCAAGTGGGTTGTGTGTCTAAGTGAGGCACTAGCCTCCTCATTTATACAAGACTAGCATGTGGGAAGTGTCTCTTCACTGGAAGGGCCGACTTCTCCAACTGGGTGGTTATAACCACCTTTATTATATTTCAGGGCAGACTTCTTATTCTTCTTATTACAATTATCTTTTGACCAATCTGCAAAAGGGTATTTGGTCCTTTATAATAACCGACATGATCAATCGACAATGGGAATTGAACCAATGAATAATATATCAAATAATAATAAGAATACACTTTGCAGTTACATTATTTTAACACTCCCCCTTAACAAGAAGGGTATTCTTNAGAGGACAACATCATCAATATCATCTTGGAACAATGAATGGCGTATCTATAAATCATCGAAATTTTTCTTCATCGACAACATCGTCATTCTCAAAAGAATGCAATCATCATCTGCATCAATATGTATTAGTGTAAAACTGATACATCATCATCATCATCACGACATGAGGCTGGCTTATCAAAATAATACTAGACTAGCTTTACGTCACAACTATCTATCTAGAAGCACAGTTCTAGTCTCATCTCATTGTCTTGCTTTACGTCACAACTATCAAGATGGAAGAAAGATGTACGTCCTACTTTATGTCACAACCATCAGGTCGGAAGTAGGATACTATACTGGCTTTACGTCACAGCTATCCAACCGGAAGCATAGTTCTAGTCTCATATCATCATCTTGCTTTACATCACAACCATCAGGTTGGAAGCAAGGTACTCATCCTGCTTTACGTCACAACCATCATGTCGGAAGCAAGATACTAGACTGGATTTATGTCACAGCTATCCAGCTAGAAGCTCAATGCTAGTCTCATCTCATCATCTTGCGTTACGTCACAACCATATGGTCAGAAGCAAGAGATGTCTCATCAAAACAACTACTCCCCCTATCGAGGAAGTTCCTTTCAGACTATACCAAGCTTATATCAAAAGTGTTCAAAATTTACATGAGATAGAGGCTTGGTCAACACATCAACAACATGTTCATCCATGCTAATGAACTGGAGCTTTAAGGCTCCTCTCTACACCATGTCATAGATGTAATGATATCGGATCTCTATGTGCATCGACCTGTCATGGAATACATGATTCTGTGTCATCTTTATGCAGCTTTGGTTTTCACATAGGATCATGGTTGCTTCCATCTCTAGGCCAAATAGATCGATCAACAACTTTCAAATCCTTATAGCTTCGAAGTTGGCAGAACATGCAACAATGTATTCTACTTCTACTGTGCTGAGAGCAATGCTGGATTGCTTCCTACTCTGCCACAAGATCATAGCTGATCCCGAAATGAAACAACCTCCTGAAGTGATTTTCCTGTTAGAAACACTTCCTTCCGAATCTACATCAGTATATCCACTCAATGTGAAATCATGATGTCCATCATAGCTGAGACCACAATCTATTGTACCCTTAAGGTACCTCATCACATGTTTTTCAACCACTAGGTGAACATGTCTGGGTTCTACCAAAAACTGACTCAAGGTGTTCACGAAAAAACAAATGTCTGGTCTGGTGTTCGTCAGGTACATCAACGATCCAATAATATTTCTGTACAGTGTGGCATCAATCAAATCTGACGAAGTGTCGACTAACAGCTTTAGCTTCGCTTTCATGGGTGTATTCATGGAATTGCACTCCAGCATGTCGAATCTCTTCAGGATTTTGACTGTATACTTCCCTTGGTTGAGGAAGATCCTCTTAGGACTCTACCATACCTCAAGACCTAAGAAATAATGCATTAGGCCAAGGTCTTTCATTTCAAATTCTGAGGCAAGTCTCTTCTTACATTCAGTGATGATATTTTCTTCTCCAGTTAAGAATAAGTCATCCACATATAGCAGTAATACTACTGGCTCATCATTCATGACCTTGAAGTAGAGGTTAGAGTCTGCTTTACTCTTGGTAAAGCCTAATCTCATCAAGAAACTGTTTATATGGCCATACCAAGCTCTAGGAGCTTGCTTCAATCCGTATAAGGATTTCTTCAATTTGCAGACATGAGACTTCCTTTCTTCAACCTCAAATCCTTGAGGTTTCTCTATATACACTTCCTCTTTGATTTCACCATTTAGGAAAGTTGTTTTCACGTCCATCTGGTGCAGCTTCCACTTCATATTAGCTACAAGAGCTATGATGGTTCTGATCAAAGTGTATTTGGCCACATGAGCGAATGTCTCTTCATAGTTAATGCCTTCCTTTTGAGAAAAGCCATGAGCGAAAAATCTTTCTTTATACTTCTCAATACTTCCATCAGTAGCATGTTTTATTTTGAAGAGCCATTTGGAGGATACCACATCTTTACTTTTCAGTCTAGGAACTATTTCCCATACATCGTTCTTTATTATGGATTGGTATTCCTCTATCATGGCATATGCCCATTCTTTCCTCTGAATGGCTTCTTAAAAGAAAGTAGGCTCCTCCTCTAGAAGATCTCACATCAAAGCTGTATAACTGGAGAATGGCTTTGGTCTTTTCACTTGTCTCATGGTTCCTTTGGGAACACCATACTTCTCTCCATCTTGAATAATCTCTCAAGCCCAAGTCGACTTCCTTTTATGGAGGATCGTCATCTGAGGAGGTTCTTGAACTTATATCATGTCATGATCTTCTAGTAATTCCTCATCAGGGGAAGGTACGACTTCCCTCATTGGTTCAATAGCTCTGGGAACCTCCCTCACTGGTTCAACAGTCCGGGGGATTACGTGTTCCTCTTCATATACTTCTTCAAGAGGTCATCTTATTGATTTATTAAGCGCCGCATCTTCATAAAAATTCATATCCTTTCTTATATCAATGTGACAGTGAACTGGTATATAGATTCTGAAGGCCTTTGAGACCTCACAGTATCCCACAAATATTCCCTTCTTTCCTGAAGGTTCCATCTTGTTTCTCTTCTCTTTTGGTATATGAATAAATACTGGGCAGCCAATTATTTTGAGATGGCTTACCTCTGGCTTCTTTCCGGTGAACATCTCTTCCAGGGTCTTGATCCCAAGTGCACTATGGGATAATCGGTTCTGCACATATACAGCTGCCATTGCTGCTTCTGCCCATAAGCACATAGGAATATCTTGATCATGGATCATAGTCTTCACAACTTCCATTATCATTCTGTTCTTTCATTTAGCTACACCATTTTGCAGGGGATTATATGGAGTGGTGAGTTCCCTCTTGATCCCAACATCTTTGCATAATTTCACAAACTCTTTTGATGTATATTCTCCTCTGTTGTCTGACCTGAGTATCTCAATCTTTATTTCATAAAGATTCTTTATCAAGGCTTTGAATTCCTTGAATTTACTGAACACTTCATCTTTAGATTTCAAAAAATATATCCAGGTCTTATGAGAATAGCCATCAATAAATGATACATAATACACATATCCAATAATGGAGGACGATGGCATTGGGCCACATACATATGAATGAATGAGCTCTAGGACTCCTTCTGCTTTGCTGTCTCTCTTCGGAAATGGGTCCTTGATGTTCTTCCCTTGTGCAAATCCATTGCATATGCCTTCATGGTCACCTTTGAGTTCTGGTAAACCTGTGACCACTTTGCATATGTATGGTAGTGCCTTGTAGTTGATGTGAGATAATATTCTATGCCAAAGTTCACATGATTTTTCAATGGCATGGGTCATGGCAGCCTCTGAGTGACCCTTTAGTTTATACAGGCCATTTTCTTCACCTCCAATGACGATTGCTTCATTTAAGGTTTCTCCTTTGGCCCACATGAGAACTTCTCCATCTATAAAGGAAACTTTGAAGCCTTTCTTTTCTAAATCTAACATGGAGAGTAGGTTCTTAGTTAAACCTGGTACATATAGTACATCCTTCATCTTCAATGAATTCCATGAATTCAATTTGTGGTTTGATCCTCCCACTCCCTTGATGGCATATTGGTAATCATCTCCAAGTGTCACTTTATGAGAAAACTTCTTTTCTGAGATACAAGAGAGAATGTTTCTTTGTCCCATCATGTGCTTGGAATCACCACTATAAATGAGCCAAGTGTCCTCTCTAGGTGTTACAGATCTTGAGAGGGCCGAGATTAAGACATGGTCTTTGATCTACTCTCTTATCATCTTTGTGGGTGGATCTTCATCTTCAACTACATGGGCATGGTGCCTCTTATGTTTTCTCTTGTATTCTTCTCGTCTGGCTGGACAAAACTTCACAATATGTCCCATCTTGTCACAATGATAGCATTATATAGATGAGTAGTCTCTTTCCTTTCGTTGTCCCTTCTTCTGAAATCTCCTTGGATGATATTCTTTATGATTGAATTTGTTTGACTGTTGAGGCTCTTTATGAGTCTCCTTTTTGAAGTAGGATTTCTTCCTTCCTCCTTTGGTGTGAGTAGCTAGGGCTTGATCATCATCTCTTGCTAGTAACGCTTCATGATTCGCTACTCTTGTTTCTTTTTGGATGCATTCTTCCAATAGACTATCAAACTTCAGTTTCTCCGTTCTGGAACATATCGTTTGGATGAATGCATCCCAAGATCTTTTGAGACCATTTAGGGTTGTCATTATGAGTTCATATTCATATATGGTATCTCCAATCACTTATAACTATTCTTTGAATTCTGATATTCTGGAGAAATATTCCTGAATCGTTTCTCCTTTCTGCATCCTTGTATTCTTCAGTTGAGTTCTTAGATTCATCTTTTGGTTTATGTTCTTTCCTTCATGCAGTTTGGTCAAGGCATGAAACATTTCTTTTGGATTCTTCTTAGATGACACATAAGGAATCAGGTGGTCTTTGATTGAATCTGCAATAATTCTTTTGCCTTTTCTGCAACATTGGTGGGTTTCGGTACTTCTTCTTTGATGAATATTGCTAAGTCATTCTATTCAATAATGAGGCCAATCCTATACTTCTAGGCACATAATTTTTCCACTCCTTCTATCTTGTCAACAATATTAACGCTTACAGACATCTTTTACCAGGAGCTAGAAAAATGACCGAAAAATGAAAGTGCTCAAAATCAAAATCTGAACTTACCAAGAGGTGCGTTTGGCTGAGGTGAGTAGACTAGTGTGTTTGGATCTTATAAAATCCAACTTTTTCTCCTCCAAACTTGATCTGCAGATTTCTAGATTGGTGCTTCTAGTTTTCTAGTACCTCTGGTACTCTGGTGCTTCTGGTACTTCTGGTACACTGGTTTTCTGGTACTTCTGGTACTTTGTGAAACTAGGGTTTCACTTTTTGGGAGATCTAGCCACTGAAAAGGTGTGCTGAGAGTGCCAAAGTAATCCTTGGGGGATGGCACACTTTTCTAGGTGGTTTTAGGGCTGAAAAGCTTCACCATCAAAAAGCCCTAATTTGCATGTACGACAACAGTGACGTTTTCACTCTTGTGAAAGATGCTCTCTTCAGCTTGGATCTGATACCATGTTAATGTTTAAGCCATTATTATAGTTCTTTTCATTTCAATAGATAACAATATCATAATACAAGATCACTGAGAAATACACAATCACAAGAGACACAACATTTATCTTGGGAAACCCTCTAGGGGAAGAAAACCCATCAAAACTTCCTTATTATATATAGCCAATACAATGCCAAGAGATAACTCAAACTAAAATAGAATATCCTCTCCCAAAGATGAGCCACTCTCTCTCCTTCTTCTCTAACTGCAGTTCTGAAACTTGTCTCTCAATTGAGCAAGTGAGTTGTGTGTCTAAGTGAGGTGCTAGCCTCCTTATTTATACAAGACTGGCATGTGTGAAGTGTCTCTTCACTGGCAGGGATGACTTCTCCAATTGGGTGGTTATAACCACCTTTATTATATTTTGGGGCCTCTTTAATATCTTCTAGGGCCGACTTCTTATTCTTCCTATTACAATTATCTTTTGATCAATCCACAAAAGGCGATTTGGTCCTTTATAATAATCGACGTGATCAATCCGCAATAGGGATTGATCCAATGAATAATATATCAAATAATAATAAGAATACACTTTGTAGTTACATTATTTTAACAAAAATATCAGTGTTGGTAGTGTAGAGATAGAATCAAATGGGAACAGGAGCAAAGGGGAACAAGAAACCTTAATGGAGACTGTGAGAAGCCTGAAAATATAAGTGTAGATTTACAAAGAAGAAAATGAGAGGTTGATGAGAGAAAAAAATAAGATAAATTCTAAAGTAATTCAAAGCCTAAATCATTTGCATATGCAATCAAATAATGGATTTGACTTAAGGTAGGAGAAAGAAGAAATATAACCAGAAATAAAATAAAATAAAATGTTAGAAATGGCAGAATAACAACAATATAACCAGAACAATCACGACAATAGTAATGAAATGATATAAGAATAACAACAAAAAAAACACTTTGATTCAAAAAGCAATGTTCATGGGCCTCTTTTTCGGGGGCAACCTCTAGTTGAGCAGAGCTCTATTACAATAATATCGAAGATAGGGTTCTCATACCCTCGACTCCTATTTATACTAAATATGTCTATCAAAATAAGCATCTAGAGGAAGATCCTTCTAGAAGCAGAAGCTTCTATTAGGTCTTCTTACATTCGAATTATTCTATTTTATTGCAAGGCCTTATTAATATTGACCTTTATTACATCCGAATATATTGTTCTACCTATGTGCGGGTTAGGACCCTAACATGTCCTCCCCATTAAAAACAGGTTGTCCTCAAGGCTTGAGATGTGAAAATTGTTGTAGAATGGTGGGTGGTTCCCAAGTGGCATCTGCTAGAGTTGTATCTTTCCATTGGACTAACACTTCCTTGATGGTTCTCTAATGCAGGCGATGCTCACGCTGGTCCAAAACTGCTTGTGGTTGTAGCCAAATGGGTCCTTCTTTGACTAACTCGGGAAGGTTGGTTTGAATTTGGCACTTAGTTCCAATCACCTTCTTTAAGCATGAAACATGAAAAACAGGATGTAGCTTCGAATGAATGGGCAAAGCTGATTGATAGGCTACTTGTCCCACACGCTTGAGAATGGTATAAGGACCATAAAATTTGGGCGTTAGCTTCTGACAATGCTCGGCCTTGAGGGAATTTTTCTAGTTGTAGTCGAAGAAACACTTGATCCCCTTTTGTCAATTAACGTTCAGAGTGACCTCGATCTGCTTGTTTCTTAATGTGATTCTGTGCCATTACCAATTTCTCTTTGAGGGTACAGAGAATAGCCTCTCGAACTGTAAGTGTTTGGTCAACTGCCTGGACCTTCGAGACACCAGGTAAGTATGAGAGAACTGAAGGTGGCTTCTGTCCATATACCACATCAAAAGGAGTCATGTGTGTAGTTGTATGGTATGAAGTGTTGTACCACCATTCAACTAGGGGCAACCATTGAGCCCAATGATTTTTCTTTTTTGAGGAAAAACACCTCAAATATGTTTCCAAAAAATTGTTGACAACTTCCATTTGACCATCAACCTGGGGATGATAAGCTATGATGAGATGGAATTGGGTGCCTTGTAGCTTGAAAATTTCTTGCCAAAAATTGCTTGTGAAAGTTGGGTTGCGATCATAAACAATAGAGTGCGGCATGCCATGAAGCTTGAAGACCTGATCCATGAAAATTTGAGCCACTATGGATGTTGTAAATGGGTGTTGAAGTGCGCAGAAATGAGCATACTTGGAAAGGCGATCAACAACCACCATGATGATTGATTTATTTCCCGATTTGGGTAAGTTGGTAATAAAATCCATACAGATATCCTTCTAAATAGAAGGTGGAATCGGAAGCAGTTGTAGTGTGCCCAAAGATTTGACTATTTCACCCTTGTTGTGTTGACACACATCACATTCAGCGAAAAAATTACGAATGCCCTATTTTATACCATCCCATAAAAAAGAACGTTTGACCCTGTCATAGGTTTTGGTGAACCTGATGTTCCCCACTGTGGGTGTAGCATGAAGCTCATAAAGTATCGTGGATTTAAGCATTGATTGTTTACTTAAATACAAATGGCCTTTGTATCGAAGCTCATCATGGAGCCAAGAGTACTCGGGGGAAGCTGGAGCATTGGACTGCAATTGTTGGATCAAATGCGAACATTTGGGATCTTGTAGCCATTCTTGGAGAACAGCTAGGAGCTAATCTGGTACAATGAAGGAAAGAGAAAAAAGGGATCCTTCATCTTCATATTTTCGAGAAAGTGCATCCACAACCACATTGTTTTTTCCTTTCTTGTAAATGATCTCATAATCATATCCAAAGAGATTAGTCACCCATTTTTGTTGCTCCGGGGAGGAAATGAGTTGTTCCAAAAAATACTCGAGGATTTGATGATCTGTATTAATTTGGAAACATTGCCCCAATAGATAAGGGCACCACAGATTAATGACATGCATAATAGCCAAAATTTCCTTTTCATAGATTGATTTTTCCATATTTATTTAAGATAGTTTCTTTCTGGTAAAGGCCAAAGGCCAAACCTCCTGCATAAGGACAACACCAATTCCTTTCTCTGAGGTATCACATTCCAAGAAAAAGGTCTTTGTGAAATCAGGAAGGGCTAGGACTGGAGTTGTGCACATGGCCATCTTCAAGGTTTGAAAAGCTTGAGCAGCAGCTGGAGTCCAAGTGAAAGCGTTCTTTTTTAGGGGAGCAATGAGAGGTGTTGCAATCTTTCCATAATTCTGAACAAACTTGCGATAATACCCTGTTAAACCCATAAATCCATGCAAGATTTTGAGAGTCTTTGGGTGAGGCTGGTCTTGCATAGCTTCAATATTTTTATGATCCACCCTGATGCCATCCTTGCCAACCAAATGACCCAAGTATTCTACTTTTGAGGTGCCAAAAGCACATTTAGACTGTTTCAGGAAAAGTTGGTGCTAAGAGAGTAGATGGAGAACTTGATCCACATGAGGAAGATGGTTTATCTAGGTTTTTCTATAGATGAGGATATCATCAAAGAAAACTAAGAAAAAATGACGGAGAAAAAGATGAAAGACATGATTCATGAGGCTTTGGAAGGTGGAGGGGGCATTACACAAGCCAAAGGGCATGACCAAAAACTCATAGTGGCCCTCATGAGTTCTAAAGGTAGTCTTGGGAATGTCTTCCTCTTTCATATGTATATGGTGGTAGCCCTAACGAAGATCAAGTTTAGTAAAGAATTGGGCGCCACTCAATTCCTCCAGGAGGTCATCAATGACAGGAATGGAAAATTTGTCTTTAATGGTAAGTTTGTTGAGGGCACAGAAGTCAGGACAGATTCACCAAGAACCTTATTTATTCAGGACCATGACCATAGGAGAAGAGTAGGGGCTCATAATAAGGCAATGTTGTGAGTGGGAAATCCCTCTACAGACTAGCACTTAGGGTTTTATCATGCATGTAGAAAAGACCTAAAGATTCCTACTTTTAACCGTCATCCCCAACCTAATGCCCATTATTCTTAAGCAAATACGTAGTTAAAAATATTAAGTGAACATACCTTATTATGGGCATTTGATATCGATCCCTCTTCATGCTTGGTCACTCTTTGATTGCAACTCTCCTCCCAAGGCTGACCTGCATTCACAAAAGACAAACAAAGAACTCCACATGCATTTGATCTACAGATTAACGGGTTAGAGATTTAATCGACATGTATGCAATAAACAATGAAAACCTCATATGGTGGGACAGGAAAAGTACTTCTTTATTATTAACTTCACTAAATCAACTTACAATGATGAAGCCGACCACTACTCCATGAACCTGGTCCTGGGCTCCTCTTCAACTGTCCTCCAACTAATTTTCTCTATACTTCTCTTTGCACAAGGATGGCTAAAGGTTGGGACAAGGGGAATGGTCAATTGGGTATAGTCTCTTTACTATGATTTTCCTCCTTTCAAATGGGACCCTTACCCCTTATTTTATAGGCTAGAAGGAGCTAGGTATTTGGTCGAATGATCGACCATGCATGGTCGAAAGGTTTAGTTAACTTACACAAAGTTGTGTGTTTCATCAACAACTTTCCTTTTTAGATGCTTTTGTAGGTACACGCGGGCTGTATTGGAGCAGCTAGTGTGTACATACTTGCAGTAATCGAGAAGGGCACGTAGGCCTTTATAAAGAGGGTTTTTTAAAGAGAGTTGTTTAGTACTTGTTTGGCAAAGAAAGCATATGGGATGGCCTAATGTCAGGTAAGTATGTTTGGTGCAAATTAGGGTTATAACAAATGCCCCCTAATGTGTGAGGTCAGAAGAGCATATGATGGCTGAAATACATTACCAATCTTTATCAACATACCAAACTAGTGGGCCCATGGACCAGAATTCGGGAGGTGCCATCTGCAAAATAACAAATGTCTCACCGATGTGGGTGTACCCATGTTCAAAATGAAATAAAATCATGGCTAGCAATCAAATACACTATAGATCCATGTGATATAACTATATAAAGTGTAGCCATGAGAAATACACAATGGATCTACATCTCAAAATAAAAAAGATATACGTGTATAGTATCCATTTTCTAGAAGCTGATAAGGCTTGATTGATGGAGATGAGGTCTTCAGAGCTCGAGAAACAACTTCAAAATCTTCAAAACTTGGGCAGGAGTGTAATATGAGTGTATGACTTCAATACCCAGAGATCTTTGACGACTTGTCGATCATGGACTAGAGAATCTTGATGATCAGACTGAAGGCTTCATTGATTTTGAACAAAGACTAGATTGGAATTTTGGGATGGCCGAGCATGAGGGAAAAAGACAAACTGTAAAGGGGCTGAATCAGGCTTGGAAAAAATTCCCTTGGACAATAGCATGACAAATGATGAGACTCAAGCATCATGGAATTAACATAAGTTCACAAGGCAGGAGGCAACAAAAACTCTCCATATGTTTGGAAGAATAACCAAACGAAGGAAGACACAACTCAATGTAGTGGGAACAACTTTCTAATGTCATATTAAATCCTAGGTCTTGACGAATAAACAGAAGGATGTGCTTTATCCAAGGGCGACTCATTGTGCTGCCAATACAAAGAAAATACTTTCCCCTTCCTCTTTTTGGGGTATATTTGATTTTTTTTTGTCTTTTTCAATAATTTTGGAAAAAGAATAAAAGAATGTTACGTTACAAAGGAGGGATGAGTGTTGCAAACATACGAGTTCGAGGCACAAGGACAAGATTGATGTTCAAAGTAAGGACACTCAGGATAAATCCCTCCAGGGGCCAAAGGTGTCAAGATGCAGAGGCAAAGTGCTACAGGGCTTGCGTATAAGGGATGCTTCAGATGGTTCAGTTGAGAGCAACATGGAGCTGGCATTAGACCAAAGACATAGATATGCAAACACGGTTAACAAAACAAAAAATGGTAACATCCTTTGATGTAAGTTTAACGAGCCCAGAGAAGGTAAGCTCGACAGTTTTTCATATTTTGAGAGTCTAAAAAACATAAAAGGAGACTCCAATTGGGTACCTTTTTCGAAGGTAGTCTAGTTGGTTCGAAAAAGGGGTAAAATAGCACCGACGAGATGTCTATTCAAAACCATTTTAACGAGTGTGATAAAGACGAGATCACTTGGCCATTTTTTCATTATTAAAGAGTCTAAAAAAGCTTAACTATGGACTCCGTCAGGAATGTTCTTCGGGACCATTTTAACGAGTGTGAAAGAATAAGGTCACTTGATGATATTTTCAATTTTAGGGAGTCTGAAAAGAGCTTAACTATGGACTCCATGGGAGCTCCTTTTTCGTAAATTTAGTCCCTCAGGCCCGAAAAGGGGTTAAAATTATACCTGAGGGTACTCTTCTAGAGAACTGAGGCCTTTAGAGTATACCTTTGTTCATACAGTTGACCATCTGGACTGAAAAAGGGGTAAACTACTGCCAGACAGACGTGCCTTCAAATTTTAGTTTAACGAGCATGAAGGTCAACAAGATCGCTCAGTAATATTTTCATTTTTAGAGGGTATGGAAAGGGCTTAAAAGAAGACCTGTGGGGGCTACGAATCATGTATAAAACTATTTCAGGTAGAGCCTGCTACTAGGCTCAGACCAAGAGTCTCTTTGATAGTCAACTCGAAAAGTCTCCCAAAAGGGAAGAAAACACAAACCATGGTGTAAGTCCTCCCTAGGTATAGAAACCATAGTCATGGATTCAAGGATAGCCTCATCTGAAGGTAATTCAAAATCCAAGAAATCACGCAAACGAGGGTCGACAGTCCTTAAGGGTGAAGTAAACTGACCATACTCCATATGATGATGGAGGTTCTGGCCAGGATTGGCAGAGTCTATCAACAAAGAATCACAAGCACAAGGGCTTGAGGATCTATAAACAACAAGATCAGACTCGGAAGGATACTCAAGCCTACTGGGACCAAGAGGGGGAAACAAGGGCTCCCATGCCCCCATTGGATAAACCAATGGATCAATTGTTGAGACTAAGTCTTGGGAAGAACAACATGATTTCACATGATCCTACTCAGAAGCAATTGAACATTGAGGATGAGATGCCACATAATTAACCCATGGTGGGGTAGAGTCTACACGAACGCTAGGAACATATAAAGGGGTAGTCTAAAATAATGTCAAATTAGGATGGTGATTATTAGATGCCAGTTGTTCGATAGTGACAATGCTTCCATTGTGAGGGAAATGCATCACTCGGAAGAATGTAGACACCACAACATTCATAGCATATACATAATCACACTTGAGAAGCATATTGAAATCTTATGGGCCTTGGACCACTATAACATCAACAAGGACAGTCTTCCCACCTAAAGATATAGGTAACTAAGGAAGAACCCCCAAATATTCACTAGGACTTCTGTCAAAAGCCAACAACTCATGCAAAGAAGACGGAAGCTTAGGAGATCCCAATATTTTCCAAACCGAGGAGGATAAAATACTTGTGGAAGATCCTTCATCCACAATACATTTATCAATGTATTGTGGATGAAGNAGGAGATCCCAATATTTTCCAAACCGAGGAGGATAAAATACTTGTGGAAGATCCTTCATCCACAATACATTGATAAATGTTTGTTGAATTAACTTCAACCCTTATTTGAAAAGGTGAATAAGAAGGAAGACGAGGCTCAACAATATCATTCCAATCAAAGGAAACCATTCTATGGTTTGGAGTGGCTGTACTCGGAACGAGGAGAATGCCCCCTTGTTCTGAAAGTACTGAACTGGAAATGCTAAAAACATAGTCGGTAGACACTTCACTCCCTAAGAGAGGAGTGGGATCAGCCAAAGACTGTGTCGGTGTGACCACTTTCTCAACCAAAGGTGACTGCATCGGCATGACCACTTTCGCAACCAATGGTTGAATAGGTTGCGAGACTACATAGTCTAAAGGTACCTCACCCCCCAAAAGAGGAGTGGGATCAGCCAATGACTGCATCAACATGACCATTTTCACAACCAATGGGTGAATAGGTTGTGAGACTACATGGTCTAAAGGTACCTCACCCCTCATAAGAGGGGTGGGATCAGCCAATGACTGCATTGGAATGACCACTTTCACAACCAATGGCTGAATTGGTTGCGAGGAAACCTCAGAAGAATCAGAATTAGAAGATCTTGCAGATAGGGACCACAATCTTTGTACCTCTGGAATTCCAGGGCACAAATGAGTAAGGTGATATCCCTTGCAAAGCTTACAAGGGAACTTAGGCTTATGTCCTATCCGTCTAGGTTTCTCAATAGAATCAATGCCCCCAGCATGACTAGCAGTGGCTGGTTGCACATCTCCAACACAAATTGCAGAGGTTAGTGATGGGTCGATAACAAGACTCGCAGAGGCTACATACCTATTGCTAGTATGACTAGAAGGGACTGGACTTTTTCCCCTAGCATGATTGGCAGGGGCTGGGTGAGTGCCCCCAATGTGACTTGCAGAGGCTAGGTGCTGGTATTCAACATGACTAGCAGAGGTTGAGGACCTATCTCCAACATGACTTGCAGAGGTTGGTGATTTCTTCTTCCTATTCTTCCTCTTTCTACCTCATTTAGACTTTCGGTTACTAGTAACTGTACTTTCATCAGAGGCGAGAGAAGGAGGAGGAGAAGGAGGAGGAGAAGACTTTGCTGAAAAAGAAACATCAACAGGGTGCTCATGACTTAAGGTTCTTAATTGAGAAGCGTCAAGAGCGTTCAGGATATTTGGAATGGTTCACAACCAAACCGATAGTCCCACATTCAACCCAGGAATGTACAAAGTGGCCATAAAATGGACACCAATGTTTTCAAAGAAGGGAAAAGCACAAGAATCCTCTTGCGAAGGGGTTCCTTGGTTGGTATGGTCGGGAAAATTAGCCATGAATATCCTATGCACAGGTTCTCCCCTTGCGGGATCATTCAAGTCCATAAAAGTCTCACACTGACTCTGGAAAACCAGTGGTATCAAAACAACGCCTATAAAGAGGTGGCTCCACATTTCTAAGTGGAAGACTAAAATGTCCTCACGACCGGTGGAGTTGGAGGTATACTACCCTAGGTCAGAGACCCAAAGCCACGACTGGCTATCTCACTATGGAAAACTAGGGAGCACACACTAAAAGTTCCTAAAGGCAAATCAAGAAAACGACTAACTAGTTGGAAGAACAGTTACACCAACCAACACTAGAGCAACTTACCGGTGCAAGTGAAACTCAAAAATGGAAGCACCCTCAAGCTGGTATACTCTGCAAAGCGTGGCCTGATGTCTTTCCTAGGTACCGCGGTTTACCCCCACAGTCACCTGTGTATGTCACTAGAAGGATAAGAAACTAGTTTTCCAGCGCGCGAACGGTCATGAGGCGAGTACAGTTGATAGTCGGGTAGACCACAATGAGTAGGGTATCAAGCTTAAAACCTACCAAGGGTATCAAAAGCAGGTGTTCCGGAAGACAACTGAGGACCTCGAATGGATTCGAGACCCACAAAGCTCTGTGGCAAATGCAATCGACGGAATCACAAGACAAGCCCTCTATATGTGTTCTCCACTATGATTGGTCTGGCTTTGGAGGGGTTATCTCCGCTACCTTTCCACACACGACCTCGTGTTTAGCCCATGTGTTAGAGGGGGGTCCCAGATATCTTTCATGATACTGGACTTCTACACTCCTTAGCACAGACTCGTATGTTTGTTTTATAGCCTTGAAGAGTTTCCTCTCCAACCTAAATCAAGGTTCTAGCCTAATCTAGTTGATGGACCCTACAAACATAAAGTCTAGTAATTTTTAATTAGCGTTCTTTTTAAGGCTTGATTTACTCAAAAGGGGTATGGTAGTGCAACTGATGTTGTTAAGAATCTTTGTGAAAAATGATGAAACTTACATGAACACTGGGAAAGAATGATTATATTTCTTATTTTTTTTTTTTTTGAAATGCTTTTAAAATTAGAAGAAAACACAACACTACGATAATTTCTTTTTCAAATAACAATGCAAAGAAAATGCTAGGAAAGAAAGAGAGCTAACAAAATAAGTTTTTTTTTTTATATATTTTCTTCCAATCAAAGCAGAAATAACAAAAGATTCTAAAAGAAACTGATGAATGCACTATTCATGGCCCGCCCATGAATCTAAGAAACAAAAGAAATCTTTTAATGAAAAAGCAAGCTATGCTAGAGTCCAACCTAGGATAAAACTGCTATGACAAAGACCAAGAACCCTGAGAGGTATAACTCTTGACAAAGAGAAGGATGACTGTCTCTCCTTAAACAAGAATGTTCTCAACAGACACGCTGCTGGCAGTTCAACAGCCAACATGTGCATGCGCACTGTGTAAGGTCAGAGAGTGTGTACACACATGCAAGCCTTATACAGGCCGCGTGTACCTCTGCAACTCTTCCAAAATGAAGAAACAAGAAATCAAACACTAGCAAAGACTACTAGTATTGAGAACCTGAATCTCTTGAAGATTCAAAAACTTACTTTGATAGAAAAAGAAAACAACTCAAGGAAAATTTCATAGAACAAAATGAATCTGAGGTGAAACCTAAGCTACAAACTGCAAAAAATAGAGACTATAATAAGTTCCAGAAAACCCCTGAGAAGGATCGCTTCTGATAGGGGAGAGGATGACTGCCTCTCTAATAAAAAATTTATGAATCTAGACATGTTACTGTTACTTCATCAGCTAGCATGTCCACACGTGATGTGTGAAGATTGGGCACGTGTACACACATGCAGGGCTTATACAGGCCGCGTGCACCTCTGTAAATTCCCAAAAAGAAAATGCAGCCAAGCAAACAAAGCAGGGAGTACTGGTATGGAAGACCAGAATCCCTGCTAGCTCAGACTTTTGCAGAAACTCTAAAAACAAGCAATGAAACCAATTTTTTTTAGAAATACCCAAAAAAGACTCCCAAAAACCCTAGAGATCCCTAGTATGGTTGTCAATTCTGTTGTGAGTGGGAAATCCCTCTATGGACTAGCACTTAGGGCTTTATCATGCATACAAAAAAAACCTAAAGATTCCTACTTTTTACCGTCATCCCAGACCTAATCCCCATTATTCTTAAGCAAATATGTAGTTAAGAAGAACAAGTGAACATACCTTATTTTGAGCGTTTGATATCAATCCCTCTTCATGCTTGGTCACTCTTTGACTGCAAATCTCCTCCTAAGGCTGACCTGCATTCACAAAAGACAAACAAAGAACTCCACATGCATTTGATCTATTGATTAATGGGTTAGAGATTTAATCAACATGTACGCAATAAACAATGAAAACCTCATATGGTGGGACGGGAAAAGTACTTCTTTATTATTAACTTCACTAAAGAAACTTACAATGATGAAGCCAACC
>JASDQU010515243.1:19440-50513 GCA_032191745.1 Picea mariana | reverse complement strand
GCATGTGCATCCTCGGACTGTGTAGCAGCTTCCGTGTTTCAGCATCAACTTGGACAGTTCTGTGTTTCAGCATCGGTCTTGAATACTCTTCTGCAGATATAGACACTTATGCACTTCTAATCAATGATTAAGTACAAGAGTGATGTAAAATATCATGCAAAACAAATTAAACGTGTAGTAAAGAGAAAGGACGTTATGTACCTTGGAATGATCAAGTGGAATGATAATATAATTCTAAATACAGGTGATGAAGGGTATAACAATGGCAAAAAATATGGGCAAAAAGGGTACAATATGTGGTCCTAACACTCCGGCTGGTCGAGAACTCGGCATGGCTCCTCTGGAAAAATGGGTACACAAGACCCTCTCGAGCAGACCATTCGCCAAGCACTCCATTCTTCGCACTTAATGCATGAGGAGAGGTTTCAACTACCCCTCCTTACCTTCATTTACTCCGAGTGAGAAACAATATTGAGATCAAGTTGAACTGGTGCCTGTAGAACACAGTGATTCCTTCTGCAGCCAAACCCAGTTCTTTGACCCTTTGCGCAGTTCTTTCTATCACCCCCCCAAGTTACCTCGGGCTGTGACCCTGTAACTATCTTCAAAGGAGCTTTCGCCGTTTCGTGTTTCATGGCTGGGAGGAGCTAATATTTCTTCTTCAGAGTTACAATGGGAGAAAAGGTGAGGAGCCTAATCGCGCGCCAGGTGTCCGCTTCAAATGGATGGCTGAGATCTTCTCGNGGGGGGAGTTAATCCTTCTGCTTCAAAGCTGTGAGGGGTGAGGAGGTGATGGAGCCCAATCGCGCACCACATGTCCCTCTTTGATGGACAGCTGAGATCTTCTCGACGATACTGTGGGCCTGGGCTAGAATGCCTTCGGCACTTCGCAACTCGCGAATCCTAACACCAATACTTCGGGACTTCTCACGGTGAGATCCCGAGGTTTTGTGCCACCTGTATTCCACTCGCCGACTCTGCTATGGCCCCCACTGCCTCCATTTGTTGGGATATCACTTCTCGCAATCTCGCGGTCCCCGCGCCCAAATTCTCGAGCCTTTTCTTGCGAGGCCCCGATATGCGATCCCACGTGTGGATCCAACGGTTCTCCTCGATCCAAATCCAACGGCTAGTCACCTTCTCACTTCTCGCATCCTCGCAACTTGGGATACCTAATGTTTGGGCTCTCACCCTATGAACTCCCGATTTCACAAGATCATCGACCTTGGATGATGCCGACGACACTTTGCCCGCTCGCTTGACCTGCTACTTGGAAAAACAATGATTCTCCCATGCTGCGCTTGATCACTTCGTGCAACTTGTAGACTCGAATTCTCTCGAGCCCATGACAAGAAATATCGCTAACATTTGGCTCCATGGGGGATAGATTCATCCCTGTGATGCTCTAAGAACTCCTTCTGCAGCTTCAATGCCTTGTTATTGGGCTATGGAGTCACTTATTAGGCCGAAAACATACAAAAAGAAACTAAACAAAGAACTAAAAGACAATATTTACAAACAGAGGAGCCGTCTAAGGCTCAAATAAAACATCTTTTCAGAAAATTCCCATTCACTGGGCTGTTGAAAACCTCTTCACCCTCCAGATCCTGCAATCCATAGGTGTTGTTGGAGAAAATCTCATAGATTTTGAAGGGGCCGATCCAGAGGGCGTCGAACTTGCTGTGCTTGCCTTTATCTTGTCTGGGTGCGTCCCACTTGAACACCAAGTCCCTGATTTCGAACTCCTCTTTCCTGACCTTCCTGTCAAAAGCCTGCTTGATCTTCTACTGATGAATGTAAGCTGCGTCCCTTACTTGTTCTCTGATCTCCTGCACTTCCACTATCTGATGAATTCTTCTGATGATATGATCTAGTTCTCTCTCATAGTCTTGAAAGAACTTCACCACAGGTAAGGCGAGCTAAGTATGGAAAACCACCTCTGCTCCGTAGACTAGTTGAAATGGAGAAGTGCCCAGAGACTTCTTCGTTGTGACACAATCGGCCCACAGAGAAAACTTCAACTTTGAATCCCAGGCTCTTTTGTTATCTTCTAACAATTTTTTGATGATCTTTATCAGACTTTTGTTTGAGGATTCCGCTAAACCATTGCCCTGGGGATAATAGGGGGTGGAGTGAATTAGCGAGATCTGAAACTGCTCGTAGAACTTAATTAGAGGTTCATATTTGAAAGAAGCAGCATTATCGGTGACGATTCTGCTGGGATAGCCAAATCGGGCTATGATATCCTCCAAGAAGCTGATAATTACATTGTGTGATGCGCTTCTGGTGGGGAAATCTTCTATCCACTTGGTGAAATAATCTGTTACAGTCAGGATCCATATATGTTGACCACTTAAAGGAGGATGAATTTCTCCAATGAAGTCCAACCCCCACTGCTTAAAGGGTGTTGAAACTACTACAGGCTTCAATGCCAAAGATTTGAGTTGCTGCTTTCCTGAGAACCTCTGGCACTTGATGCAAGCTCTGGTTTCTCTGCAGACATCAGGGAATAAAGTGGGCTAGTAATACCTAGCCCGAAGGATCTTATGGGCTGTGGTCTTCCAGAAATGGTGCCCCCCACAAAGGCCACTATGGAAATCAAATGTAACCTACTGAGCTTCTTATGGGTCCAAGCACCTTATGAATACCCCTAAAGGGTCTTTCCAGTACAAGTTTTGGTCGATGAGGCAATATCTTACCACTTTGAGCTTTAAAGCCCTCGCTTTGGTCTTTTCCATTCCATCAGGAGGCCTCAATCCTTGCAGAAAATACAAGATGTCCTTGTACTAGGCGCATGCTGCTAGTGATAAGGCACCCTGGGATCGCTTGTTGGATGACTCAGCTTGCTCATTGATGAAGTTAATTCCCAAAGCTTTGCAGTTGGATTCAGCCAACAACTTGGCTAAACCTTGCCCCTTTATCAACTTGGTGGGCTTGATCTCCAGGTCGAACTCTAGGATCTTGGCAATCCACTTACCTCTTCTTCCGTCTATGTCTGGTTGTATAAGAATGTCCTTCACAGAGGCCGAAGGAACATATGCATTGATTTTTTAGTGCAAGACATAGACTCTGAAAGCTTTGAGAGCTTTCACCAGGGCATAGGCCTGCTTTTCCATGGCCTCGTACCGAAGTTCTGCATCCCTCAATGCCTTGCTGTAGAAGGCAATAGGTTGCTCTCGCCCTTGCTCATTTTTCTACAACAAGACTATTGCCACTGTATCACAGGAAGCAAAAGAAAAAATCATGAAATCTTTAGAATAATCAGAACTGATTAACACAGGTGCCTCAGTCAACGCCCTCTTTATTTGGACAAAGATTCCCTGGGTTCAGCAGTCCATTTTACTTCATTTCCCTTCCTGAGCATGGATGTGATGTGTTTCACCAACTCAGCAAAATTTGAGACAAATCTTCTCATAAAATTTATCTTCCCCAAAAAGGCCTAGACTTCCTTCTTAGATCTGGGAAGTGACAGGGTCTGAAGTGCTTCTACCCTGCTAGGGTCAATCTTTACTCCCTCTGCTGATACTATGTGGCCTAATAATTTCCCTTCCTTCATAGCAAACAAAGATTTCTTGTGGTTCAGGGATAGGCCAAACCTTCGACACTTCAGGAAAACCCTCTTCAAATGGCAGCAGTGCTCCTTGTCTGTCCTGGAGAAAACCGTGATGTCATCTAGATAGATCACCATGAATTGGTCCTTCTCCCCGATGAAGGCTATGTCCATGGCTCGCTGAAATGTTGCCCCTGCATTCATCAATCCAAAAGGCATTTTGGCATACATGAATGTGCCCCAAGGAGTGGTGAAGGCTATTTTTTCTCTATCCTTAGGCATGAATGATATCTGATTGTAACCAGAGAAACCATCAATCATGGATATTCTAGATGCACCAGTGACCTTCTGCAATATGTGTTCCATGTTGGGCAGGGGATAATTGTCTTTTCTTGAGCTTCTGTTCAAGTTCCTGAAATCAACACAAAGTCTGATTTCCCCACTTTTCTTCCTTACCGGGACCAAATTGGCCACCCAATCAGAATATCTTAAGGGGACAATGATTTGGGCATCTAGCAGCTTCTTCACTTCTTTCTCCATGATAGGCAGCAACATGGGATTTATCGATCTTAGCTTATGCTTGAACGGCTTTGCCTCTTCCTTCAGCGGGATCTTGTGCTCAATGACCAATGTGTCATATGTCTTGAGGTCTTCGTAGGCCCATGCAAACACATCAGCAAACTCCCTCAGCAACTTGGTATATTCAACCCTCTGCTCCTTGGTCAAACTCTTTGACATCTTAACAAACTTAGGCTCCTCGGGTTTGCCAATGTTGCACTCAGCTGTGTCAGCATCATCACCTGAAACTCTACCCTTTACTGCCACATCATTCCCATCGAACAATCTCTCTAATGGGACGAGTCCCCTTGGGATGTGATTGCCAGGAAACTGAATAATGTCATTCTTTGCTATTTTATTCAACAACTCATCCCCATCGAACCTTTCCTCAGAGATGGAATCTTGGTCGATATGCATTTCTGAGAATTCTTCGATGGTCTCCAAGAACCTCTTGATCTCAAGATTATCCTCAAACACCTTCCAGTGTTTGATGTTGTCAGGTATGGAGGACCTGTATTTTACTTCCACATCATACCTAAGTTTGGGCGGCTAGGGTACTTTGAAATTTCTTACTGATGTAGCCAAGGAGTCTGCCACCGTGTTCTCCTCTCTTGGGATGAAAGAAATTTTAAACGCTGAGAAGAAACTGTCAATTAGGTCCCATACCTCATTTCTGTAACTCCTGAGTCGAGGATGCTTGGCATGATAAGTGCTTCTGATCTACTGGAATACCAACTCGACATCTCCGAACACTGCTACCTCCTGAATTCCCACTTCCCTTGCATCTCTTAATCCTAGGATAAGAGCTTCATACTCTACCACATTGTTGGTAGCTTCGAATTCTAGTTTATATGACAGGGATATGGTCTTCTGAGCAGGTGACACAAAAACCACCCCAGCTCCAGCGCCTTCTCAGGAACAGGCTCCATCAAAGAACATTTTCCAGACGGGGGTGATGGAGGGAGGAAGCCTAGGGGAAATGGTGGGATGCTTTCTGAGTCTAAGAGAAGGTTCGAGAGCATGGGTGAGTTGAAGCACACTAGAACCTAAATCAGTGTCTAAGGCGAAAATGGGATGGTTGGTAGGGTTGGCTTCATCACTGATTATATAGGCCAATTGGGCTTCCCTGTACAGTCTTCTATGCTCTCCTCCAAACACTGGGATAGTAGCATATGTGAGGTCCATCTGCAAGGTTCCCCCCAGTCTTTTTATCCAATATCTTGATAACAACATACCAAACTTGGGGGGGACATCGGCCACTACAATATCCACGACCACACTTTTCATGGGCAGCTGAAACAAGGTCACGACCAGGTCTTTGATAACTCCTAGACACTGAACTTTTCTGGAGTCAAAGGAATAGAGGTCATGATAGGCTCGGGTGACTTCTAGTCCTAACTCTTCCATGACAGTTTTGGGCATGAGGTTGTGAGAAGCCCCTGAATCCATCAAGCAGTTGTGCAGCACTTTATCATGTATGTTCAAGGATGTGTAGAAGGGAGGGGATGAATCATCTCTATCTTCTACCATGGGACCTAGGACAACCGCTGGCTTTTCGTCTTGGAGGTTTATGGAGTCTGTGGGAAGGCATGAGGCTTCAGACTGTAAAAGCTCAGAGAATCATTTTTTAAAGTCTCCATGTTTAATTAGCTCGGTGAGGGGCACAGGGATTCTGATCTTTTGAATCTCATGCTCAAAATTAAAGGAAGATGCAATCTTTGGAATCTCTCTTATTTCAGGGGCATGATTGTGGAAAATGGGAGAGAGGGGTTGAGCCTTCTTACCTCTATGGCCATCTACTACTTCATTAGAAGGTTTCTCTATTCTAGTGGACTGCTCAGGAATATCAGGTGTTGTTGTCTTTTTATCGAACCTCAGGTTATACCTGCCTCGGCCGCCACTAGCCTTGTCTACCTTGCTTAGTTCATTCAGCTGACTGTCCATGAGAGACTCCTCGTAGGCTGATTGAGTGAGATGAGGAAAAGGAGGAGTGTCTCTGAAGCAATGGATTTCAGGATCTAGCTCATCTGTCTCCTCTTCTCCACCCTTGGTCATAAAAAATTTTTGAAAAGGGGCCTGAATCTTTTGGTCTTCTCTGTCTCTTCCCTTCTCTCTTTGCAAATTCATGGGAGTAAAATTGTTTGGCCTCCTGAAACCTCCTCCCTTTTCAGTGTTTTGGGGGCCTTTGTATGCTTGCCTCCCTTCTACCTTCATTCCTTCCATCTCTGCAGACAGAGACTTCACCATCTTGGTTAGTTCATCTACTTGAAGGTGGGGCACCGATGGACCAGAAGTTGAGGCTTCAGACTTTCCCTTTCTTCTACCTGCATCAGCCTCGTTCCTCAATCTATCAGCTACTAATACATTGGATTCCACTTCTATGGCTGCATATTTCATTTGAGCTAAGGAGGCGGCTCTTGTTTCTCTCAATAAAAGACAGAAATTGGGCCCAAACGCACTAGCATAGGACATCTTGGCTGAGGATTCTGATGGCTTTATTTCATCAGGAATTTTATTGTACATCTTGTTGAATCTTTTGGAGAAGTTTGAGACAGACTCTCCTTCCATCTTCTTCAAAGACCTAAACTCAGTCATATAATACATGAAATCCTTTTTATCTCCCCACTGCCTCAGGAAAGCATTATCCAGGGCTTCAATTCCAGCAATAGATCTGAGAGCTAATCCTCTAAACCATTTCCTTACCTCACCATCTAGGCTCTGGACAAAAACCCTCATCCAGACATCTTCATCTCCAATGTTCAGGTTGTCTGCATAACTGTAGAAAGCAGCCAAGTGTTCTTCCGCAGTTATGTCCCCTTCCCTAGTGAACTTGGGCATATATTTCAAATAATCTCCAGCAAGGAAAGAATTCATGGGATTAGATAAGATCAAGGGATCATACCTAGCAGCAACTATGGCGTCCATTCTATTCAGAGGGGGATTAGCACCAGCCATAGGAATATTAGGTGGGGGAGAGCTGGGAGGAGAAGGAGTTCGTGAAGGGGCTATCGGGAATGAGTCTTGGAATGGAGTGGGGAACAAGAGAGGATTTAAGGAGGAGGCTAACGAACTCAAGTCGGTAGGCGCTTTTCTTCGTGCAGGAGTGGGGAAATCTTCTGCAGTCAAGGGTCTTCGCCGATAAATAGCTTCAAAGGAGAGGGGTGACAAGTATTTCTCCCTCTAGTCCCAGACCAAGAGGGAAAACTCAGCAGTAACACTCCCAAAATTCAGGAAATGGAAAACCTCTGAAGGAGGTCGATCAAGAAACTGAGGAGGAGAAAAAGGAGTTCTTACATAAGGAAATGGCGGATTACCTGTTTCGATGGTGGAAGCTTCTTCTTCAGGGGCCTTTCCTTTTCTGAGAACCACCTCTGGATCAGTTACAGGTGTAGCTAGAGGCAGTTGTGGATGTGACCACATATGTCTGCCTCTGGAAGCCACAATTAAAGCAGTGGGTTCGTTCCAGTGGAGTCGTTACAATGGAGTCACCAGGTGCACAGTAGCAATCTCAATAGTTCTGATATTTGATGCACCTTCAAAATCAGCTGATCATTGTCATTCAATCCCGAGGAAAATATTCAACTTCGTCCCCGACAATGACGCCAGAAATGTTAGCGTCGAAAGTCACTCCTGGATTGCTTGTAGGAGCAGAGCCCGACACCCATCAGTTTAATGTCATGATTTGTTTATAGAGGGATGACCGAATGGAGATAAAGACTGGAGGAAATATCACTCTAACTCGGGGACTGGATCTGGTACGTAAAGAACAAAGGAGGTTTGAAATCCTAACTTCAGCCAATGGGTTGATTAAAAGATGAGCAGGTGGAAGACTTAGTAATAAAGGTGAACAAACAGCTCTGGGAAATAGGCTTACAGTGGCTTGTAGGGGAAAAACTCTGAACGTAGGATCCTCCTGGTTCAGGGATTCAAGAAACTGAATAGAAGACTTGACTGGATCCTCCAATTCCAAGTCATTCAGCGTTAAGGAAATCACATGAACCAATTAGAGACTCCGTAACTATTACAGTGATCCATTACAACATCATCCTATAAGAGCTACAACTCGAATGGATCCTCCAATTCCGAGCTGCTCTAACATAGTATAACAAAGATGTAAAGAAACTGGCATTCATAAGGCAAGAAGTCTCAGAAGTCTATACATAACCAGAGCATCAGTACTTCATTAAAGCTTTACAACTAGGAGCTCTGCTCAACCATCGATCCCTTCCAAAATACCAGAACAGAGTACATATACTTGGGAGGATTTTGCCCAACAGAGGCATGCTCGCCCTCCAAGGCGTAGTGTCTCTTCAATCAATCTTTGGGTGGAAGTCCTTCGTCAGACATCTCCTTAACTTCGCATGGCCTCTGCAGGGGAAGAGTAGCTGGGCCAGTAAATGCTGATCTAGCGTGTGCAAGCCTCCTCCGGCTGGTCGAGAACTCGACATGGCTCCTCTGGAAAAATGGGTACACAAGACCCTCTTGAGCAGACCATTCACCAGGCCCTCCATACTTCACACTTAATGCCTGAGGAGAGGTTTCAACTACCCCTCCTTACCTTCATTTACTCCGAGCAAGAAACAGTATTGAGATCAAGTTGAACTGGCGCCTGGAGAACATAGTGATTCCTTCTGCATCCAACCCGGCGCTTCAGCCCTTTGTGCAGTTCTTTCTATCACCCCCCCAAGTGACATCGGGCTGTGACCCTGTACCTGTCTTCAAAGGCGCTTTCGTCATTTCACGTTTCGTGGCTAGGAGGAGCTAATCTTTCTACTTCAGAGTTATGATGGGTGAAAAGGCGAGGAGCTTAATCGCACGCCAAGTGTCCGCTTCAGATGGACGGCTGAGATATTCTCGGCAATGCTGTGGGCCCAGGCTCTGGACGCCCTTGGCACTTCGCGACTCGCAGCTGGGGGGGGGGCGTTAATCCTTCTTCTTCAAAGCTGCGAGGGGCGAGGAGGCGATGGAGCCCAATCACGCACCATGTGTCTGCTTCAGATGGACGGCTGAGATATTCTTGGCAAGACTGTGGGCCCGAGTCCTGAATGCCCTCGACGCTTCACAACTCGCGGCTGGGGGGAGTTAATCCTTCTGCTTCAAATATGCGAGGGGCGAGGAGGCGATGGAGCCCAATTGTGCACCATGTGTCTCTCTTTGATGGACGACTGAGATCTTTTCAGTGATACTGTGGGCCTGGGCTAGGATGCCTTCGGCACTTTGTGACTCGCAAATCCTAACACCAATACTTCGGGACTTCTCGCGGCGAGATCCTGAGGTTTTGTGCCACCTGTATTCCACTCGCTGACTCTTCTATGGACCCCACTGCCTCCAGCTGTCAGGATATCGCTTCTCGTAATCTCACGATCCCCGCACCTAAATTCTCGAGCCTTTTCTTGCGAGGCCCCGATATGTGATCCCATGTGTGGATCCAATGGTTCTCCTCGATCTAGATCCAACGACTAGTCACCTTCTCGCTTTTCGCATCCTCACGACTTGGGATAACCAATGTTTGGGCTCTCACCCTACGAACTCCTGAGTTCACGAGATCATCGACCTTGGATGATGCCGATGAGACTTTTCCCGCTCGCTTGACCCGCTACTTGGAAAAACAAGGATTCTCCCGTGCTGCGCTTGATCACTTCGTGCAACTTGCAGACCCGAATGCTCTCGAGGCCATGACAAGAAATATCGCTAACAGTTAGATTTTGTGTTTTATTAGCATTAGTATTTTTTTATGAGTATACTTAGAGATAGTAAAGGAAGATTTATTTCATCTAAAATTCCAGAAGATTTATGTGGTCCAAGAAAAATCCCTCCTACTAGTTCTATTAATCGCTATGGAGAAAGTTCAGTTGCAGCAATTGAAACTATAGTAAAAGACCCTGAAATTGAAGCTACTGTACAAATTGAAAACATATCACATCAAGTAGAAGGAGAAGCAGTGGCAACCCAATCAAAAGAAGAAGGATTTGGAAAGGAAACAAAGGTGGTGGTAGAGAAGGTTGAATCTGTAGTTGGAGCATTACATAAAGTATTGGAAAATTTAAATATCCTTACTAATCCAGTGGTTGAACCATCATATAGTGGGGAAACATCACCTATTTCTACAACCTATAAGTTGTTGTTCAGAAATATGGCATATGAAGAAGGGAATGAAAACCAGGAAACCAATGAGACAGAGACATTTGGATTTCCGATCCTGGACATCACCCGAAATGTTACTATGAAGAATATTTTGTTATCATTATTACCTCATTTTCATGGTATGTCATCTAAAGACCCTAATTTATTTCTATTTGAGTTTGATATATTATGCATAAGTTATAATTATACAGACAATGCTCAGAAATTTAAACTATTTCCATTCACACTAAAAGACTCAACACTAAGATGGTTCATGAGTTTAGGGGAACATAGTATTGTATCTTGTGATGACATGAAGGAAACCTTTCTCTAGAAATACCAGAATTATTGTAGACCTAGGGATGATAGGAATGACATCTTCAAAATGAATCAATCTAAGGAGGAAATCCTAGAATATTACCTATAAAGGTTCCTTTATAACTACCAAAAGACCAAACAAGTTGCCCTCGACACAACACAGTTAGGACCATTTTTATAAAAGGTGTAAGGGATGATTGTATGGAAGTATTGAACCTCATTAGATATGGGGTTGTATACCAAAAACTATTTGTTTATATTTTCGAGTATTGTAAATAGTACTCATGTAGTCAAGCCAAGACTAGAAAAAGTTTAAGAGACCTTATAAACTGAATTGCTAAACCTGCCACTAGTGGTTTCATGAGAATGGAACTAGGGAACTTGCTAGAGAATTCCAAAACACATATCCTAAAAACAATCAACACCCAATTGGATACCCTCAAAATAAAAAGGAAACAAGAGGAAGAAAATGTTGTTTTGGAAATTTTTTGTCCTCGGTGTAGGAAGAGACATCCTGAGAAGGAGTGCTCTGTTAATGTCATATAAGTTTTTGGAATTTGTACAGAGGGGAATCCTACTGAGAGGTGTCCTTCACTGCCTAGAATTCAAGCTATATATAATGGAGGAGTGGAACCCAAAGACATAGCATATCCCCCTAGGAGGCTATGCAAGCAACAAAACCCTAACATGTTCCCAGATCCCTCCATGCAATATCCACAACAACAATGGGTCCCTCAGATGTCTTATTCACAATGGACACCTCAGAAACCCCAAGGCCATCCTTGGTAATAGGAATGGAGGGGAAATTTCTATGAAAATTTTCCTCTTCAGCCATTATAGACACCCTCTTATCCCACATACCCACAGTACCCTTCTAACATCTCTCATATTTTTCCATGATTTAGTCCACCCTCATTACCCCCACCTCCTCAACATCAGCAATAAATAAAAGAGCCATTGAATACAATCCATCCTCGTCCTACCCCAATTCCTACACATCCCATTCCAAAACCTAATAATAACCCAAAGACATAGCATATCCCCCTAGGAGGCTATGCAAGCAACAAAACCCTAACATGTTCCCAGATCCCTCCATGCAATATCCACAACAACAATGGGTCCCTCAGATGTCTTATTCACAATGGACACCTCAGAAACCCCAAGGCCATCCTTGGTAATAGGAATGGAGGGGAAATTTCTATGAAAATTTTCCTCTTCAGCCATTATAGACACCCTCTTATCCCACATACCCACAGTACCCTTCTAACATCTCTCATATTTTTCCATGATTTAGTCCACCCTCATTACCCCCACCTCCTCAACATCAGCAATAAATAAAAGAGCCATTGAATACAATCCATCCTCGTCCTACCCCAATTCCTACACATCCCATTCCAAAACCTAATAATAGACCTACTCAACCTATACAGAGTATTGAATTGCATAACATCCCAACTTATGTAATTACCTCAGCTCCATTAAATGAAATTCAATTAAGATCTTGGAGGGTCTTAAATAAAACAATTCCTACGGTGGTCATATATGAAGAACAATAAAAAAATCAACGAGATGAAGAAGAAAACATGCATGTTGTAGAGGAAATTTTTCCTTCCATGCCACTCAGTTCTACCTCTCAACCTAAACCACCTTAGGAAATTAACAGTCCACCCTATCCAGAGAGGATGCTTATAAAGAATCCTAAGGTGCCTTTAGGACATGATTTAGAAGCTGAATTAAGAAACATATGTGTAAATATTCCCTTGCTACAAGCTATTAAGGACATTCCCATTTATGATAAAATTGTAAGGGACCTTTGCATCAAAATTCCTAGAAGAAAAAGGAAAGAACCTCATGTCATACAGGTAATTGGACAATTGTCAGAAACCAGATTAGAAATTCCATCTAAATACAATGACCCAAGGAACACAGTGGTAACCATACAAATCAATAACATTTATTTACCCGATACACTTGTTGATCTAGGAGAAACAATAAATGTTATGATTGTGGATACCATGCAAAAGCTGCAACTAAATCACTTGAGGCCAACACAGACCCTATTGGAATTAGAAAATAAATCAGTCATTAGACTAGTTGGAAGTCTAGATGATGTAACACTTACCCTAGCTTCATGGGAGTATCATGCATACTTTTTATTGATTCATCCAAAATCTACTAAAACCGGGCATCCATTTGTACTTCGTCGACAGTGATTGGCCATTGTTGATACATTCATTGGTTGTTGGTCCGGAGAGATGACAATTTCCAATGGGTCTCAAAGTCAAAAAGCTTATTCTTTTTCCTCCTACCCAACTAGCAACTAAAGTTCCTCTGTGGTTAGAAAACCCATATGGGGAGGAGGAATGTGTTCAACCTTTGTTAACAATTGAACAACTAAGGGGTTTTCAAGAAAAAACTGAAGACCAAGTATTGAACCAATTTTTAGCTGCAACTTAGTGCATCAAATATCCAAAATCTTTTCAGGAATACACACATTTTCAGTTATGAATTCTAGGAAATTTGTCATTCTTCCACCACCACATTGCTTACCATTTCAGCAATAAATGAAGGTAGGGATTCACCTGTTCAGTCTGTTGAAATCATCCCTAGAAAGTGTCTATACATCAACTCTATCTTGGATTATGAACAACAAAAACAATTGATTCAAATGATTCATGGACAGCCTGGTTCTTTTGCATGGGACTACTCTTACATGAAAATGATTCACCTAGATACTTGTATGCACCACATTTACACCAACACTCAAATCGGACTTGTTAGGAAACCTAAAAGAAGGATGAATCCAGCCTTGAAGGATATAGTGAAAGAAGATATCCAAAAGCTCCTACATGTCAATTTTATTTATCGCATCTCAGATAATAAGTGGGTATCTCCACTAGTCATTATTCCTAAGAAGAATGTAAAGTGGAGAATTTGTGTGGACTTTAGATATTTGAATAAGGCTACTTTTAGATATTATTTTCCCTTACCTTTCATAGATCGAGTGTTATATCGGGTACTTATTCTTATAGGGTCCTTCCCTTTGGTTTATGTAATTCCCCTACCACCTTTCAAAGGGTTGTCCTGGCCTTTTTTTCTTACATGACCCATGACTGTGTGGAAGTATATGTGGATGAATTCAAAGTATATGGGGATGATTTCCAACAAGCCTTAGACAACCTATAGAAATTATTGATTAGGTGTAGAGAGACCAACCTTTCCCTCAGCCATGAAAAATCTAGAATGATGCTCACCAAGGGGATTGTTTTAGGCCATCATATCTCTACCATCAAGATATAGGTAGATCTTGGTAAGATTGAAATTATTTATCGAATTAGAACCCCTAGTTCCCATAAAGAGGTTAGAAGCTTCTTAGGGCATATTGGATATTATAGAAGATTCATCCAAAATTTCAAAAGACTAGTTGCCCCAATGTTCAAATTGTTAGCCAAGGATGTTGAATTTCATTGGGATTCTCAATGTCAAATTTCCTTCGAGATAATAAAAAAAAAAATTTCAACTGCACCAATCCTGAGAGAGCCAAATTGGTCCCTTCCTTTTCACATTTTCACTGATGCCTCAAATATAGCTCTGGGGTTGTTTTGGGACAAAGATAAAATCAAGTCCTGTATGCTATCTATTTTGTCAGTAAAGACATTTATCCTGCTGAGCTAAACTACATTGTGACCGAAAAAGAATTCTTAGTGGTAGTTTATGCCATCAATAAATTTAGACATTATATAATTGGATATCAAGTATTTGTACACACTGATCACTTAGATATTAGGTTTATAATGAATAAACCTATTACAAATGCTCAAGTTCCTAGGTCGCTACTACTACTACAAGAATTCAATATTGTTATCATAGATAGGGTCGGGAGATATAATCTTGTTGTTAATTTTCTGTCTAGACTCATTCATACAGGTAATAATGCATCAATTAATGATAGTTTTCCTAATGAAAATTTGTTTGTTATCTTTACTTATGTTCTTTGGTTTGCTGACATAGAAAATTATCTAGTAACATGGGAATTACCTCAAAATATGTCATCTCGGGAAAAGCAGAGAATCATACAACTAAGTGCTAATTACATGTCGCATGATGATTGTTTGTATCGCACTAGACCTGACTCGGTGATTAGAAGGTGTGTGTAGGAAGATGAGATGCATGAAATTCTAAAAGCCTGTCATGATGGACTATGTGGTGGCCATTTTTTCGAAAAAAGGACAACATACAAAATACTACAATCATGTTATTATTGGCCCACTATTTTTAAACATGCAAATAAATACGTGGCCAATTGTGATGACTGTCAAAGGATGGGAAAGCCAATTTTAGTTGATGAGATGCCACTTCATACACAGGTATTAATCGAACCTTTTGAAAAATGGACATTAGACTTCGTAGGAACAATTTCCCCTTATGTCCAAAAAGAAAAGGTACATATTGGTTTGTACATATTTTAAGTACCAAATACCTAAATACAAAATATGAAAATAGTACCAAAGATATCTTAATACAATCACCACACTTTTATTATAGAAAACCCTTGAGGTAGGGCAACACCATACAATGGATCCTATTATGGAAGGGATCCTCTCATGTTCACTTGCCTCTTCAAGGAGGCATCCTCCTATTGAGCTACCACTCACAATACAATCCTTCTCTTCATATCATGTTACATTGATTGAACCCCTTTATATAGTGATACCATCACCTAAGAACATTCTAGAGGAGGAATCTTCTAGAAGAAGAACCTTTTAAGAAGTCCTCTTACATTTATTATATCTAACTACCATAGTGAGCCTTATTTAATAATATAGTGGACCTAGTCCACCTTACATTGGATAGCCTCCACTACCTATATCTACCTAACATTCCATCTCCCTTATGAAAGCATTGTCCTCAGCTCTTGTTATGAGGGTGGACAACCATATACCAGGGTCCTATGGATAATTGTGGACCATAATGATGAAGAAGACTGGAGAACCAAATTCCCATGTATAAATGTGAGCCACTATGTTGAAGTAGTTGAACTGCCACTGTGAACTTGGGTCCCATGTCCAAGTTCTCATGTGAACTCTATGTTGAAGATATTAGAACTTGGGAACCAACTGAAAATGATGCTCTAAAGATTTACACTGGTCATGTGGATTGAAATATTTAGAACCAACAAAAAATGCATTCACTACGACTAGAGAAGAATAAAATTGAAGAATAATATGAAGATAATGATCATGTTTACTCTCTAGGAAGTTCTATACCTGAGGGGGAGTAGATTCATTAAATAGAAGATGGAAGTGGTTATCATCCCAGAAATGACAACTATCCATATACCAATCATCACAATCATCCTCCAAAGAATACACTTCCTGATGATATTCATTCATGATGTTCATAAAGCATATTTCTCCTAGATTCTTGGCAAGGACTCATGAATACTATGAAAACCATCCCTGATGCCTTCTTGAAAGTTATGCATTGTGTCATGCATTTGGGATTTGAATGCTTCAATCGTGTGTAGAATTTCCTTGAGGGTTTGAAATTCAAAATCCATTGGAAATACAATATAAAATATACCAAAATAAAGATCTGGAAATTCTCTATCCAATGGGTCTGATCTTGTAGCAATTTGAGCACCTTGTGAAAAGTTATGGACTTTGCAGTCTCGTAGTCATCACGAAAAACCCCCAAAATGGGTGATTTTAAATCAGCAATATCTTCATTTTCATAACTCTGATTTAGATGATTTGTTTTTTTGAATTTGGGAGAAATTGTGAGAAGAACTCATATTTGTAATTGTTTTTGAAAAATTCAGCTCTAGCTTCTTCAGAAATCAGAAAAATCACGTGTTCGTCTGCGGAAAAAAAAAACCCTGAAAATTGCATATTTTAAAATGCAAATAAATTTACTTCCCAAACTCCATTTCAGACAATTTATTTTTTTAACTTGGGTGTTTTTTCTGAGAGGAACTCAGATATACAACCAATTTCTACAAATTTTTCACCAAAACCTACAAAAAATGTTCGAAATGTCACAGCCCTCTTTTTTTGTTCTCCGAAAAAATAAATCTGCAAAAAAAAAAAATATATTTGCCCACAACGCCTACCAAGGAAAGTGCTCTGATACCAATTGTTAATTTCCTGAGTAGATATACAAATATAAATTCATATAGACTCTTAATATCAACAACAATAAAACAAACCACTCACCAAATACTGAACACAAGAAATAGAGAAAACCCTTGAGGTAGGGTAACACCATATATTAATCCTTAAGGAAGGATAACACTTCTCAAGTAATGATTGATACATTCACAATATTCTTCACTATATTTCATTACATTTCTTTCCGTTCTTTATATAGCTCTCTCTATCTCCTAGGAACCTTCTAGAGAATCTTCTCACATTTATTACATCTAACTACCATTGTGGGTCTTTATTAATATAGTGGACCTAGTCCACCTTACATTGAATGACCACATTCTCATATATTAAATGGCTTCCACTAATAATACATAACCACATTCCCATTGGGTACCTCCCTAGGTACCCCATATTACTTCCCTTGGTATACTACATTACATCCCCCTTCACATGTTTCATCCTCGAAACACGAGAAGAAACCATACAATATGGTCAGCTAAGCAATGTAGCCAATTAGTACCAAGTATGACCATCCATCCATCCCAATGGAAGTCGAACATGATGTCCATCAGATGTCTTTCCATCCTGATCTTTCTCTACATCTTGTCGGGGTCGCCATGGGATTGTTTATGTAGCCTGATCTCATCCCGTAGTGCTAGGAGTCCTCCATGCACCTTCTCTTCATTGGTTTCCTTTCTGGTTCCTTGTTGGTGCATAAATGTATTGATTGTCACACCCTTGCCTGGATGATTGTTATGTCTCTATATGATGTGGATGACGATATACAACAATTGTAGGAATCTGTTCTTTTTCTTCAAATCTCCAACACATTTTACCTTTGAGTCAATGACATCCTTAGCTTCCTGACTGTGTCCTTACTACGGTTTTTCTTCATCTCCTTATGTAGACTCTACCTCTGATTCAACTTCGAACTCGAAAATAACTTCTTTGCTTGCCTCTGTGGTCCCATCTTTCTTATTAAAAGACACATCCTACAATGTGATTTTCTTTTTCTTGTACAACAGCTTCAAAAACTTTTTTTGCACATTAATATTCATTGTACCAACTGAATCCATCCAAGGATATCCCAAAACAATATCCACCTCACCCATATCTATAGCATAAAAGTTTGAATGCAACACATATTTATCCATGGTAAGCTTCAAATCATTAAAAATTTGAATATTTTCACGCTCGACCTTTGTTCTTTGAATATTCTTTGCATGAGCGTGCAATCTATTAACCACCTGAACATTGATAAAATTGTGTTGGCAACTAGGGTTAATTGAAACAATGACATTTTCTTTATGAATACAACCATAAACCTGTAATATAGATTTGCTACCTGAAAATAAACCCTTGGTGCATTCTTTATCCTTACTCTTGGAATGAGACCACTTGTCTAAAAATAATTTTTCATATTTTTTATCTGAAAGTGCAGAAATATCTTTAGGTGTAACTTCAAACCACCATTTAATAGCATCATTCATTAAATTTGTCCATAGCCCATGTTGTCATAGGTATCCACATGATGAATTTATATTTTTTATATATTATTCAATACTAGGGCCATTATCTTTTCCATTAAATTTCACCATGCTTGAAATAAATTTGCAACAAAAACTAGGATTTAAAATAAATTACTGCAAAAAATTGCATCTTTTTTGTAAAAACCCTGAAAAACTGTTGAATTTAAAATGCTCATAATTTTACTTCTCGAACTTCGTTTCGATCGATTTATTTTTTTGAAATTGGGTATTTTTCTGAGAGGGATTCAAATATCCAATTGTTTTGGCTAAATTATGCTCAGAAAAATTCATATCTGAAACTGAAGTGTGCCGCTCTCTTCTTTCCCTAGAAAATATCTGCAAAAAGACCCAAAAGACTCTCTCCTTATTTGGCCAAGGAAAGTGCTCTGATAACAACTTTTAAGTACCAAATACCTTAATACAAAATACCAAATAGTACCAAATATATTTGAATACAATCACCACACTTTTATTATAGAAAACCCTTAAGGTAGGGAAACACCATACAATGGATCCTATTATGGAAGGGATCCTCTCGTGTTCACTTGCCTCTTTGAGGGGGCATCCTACTATTGAGATACCACTCACAATACAATACTTCTCTTGATATCCCATTACATTGCTTGAACCCCTTTATATAGTGCTACCATCACCTAAGAACATTCTAGAGGAGGAATATTCTAGAAGGAGAACCTTCTAAGAAATCCTCTTACATTTATTATATCTAACTACCCATTTATTATATCTAACTACCATAGTGTGCCTTATTTAATAATATAGTGGACCTATTCCACCTTAAATTGGATGGCCTCCACTACCTCTCTAGCTACCTAACAACAGATTATGTGACAAAATGGGTAGAAGCCAAATCTTTGTATTCTGCTAATGAGTAATCCGTTGTTGATTTTTTATTTCAAGATATATTCACCCGTTTTGGTGTACCCAGAGAGATAGTAACAAATCTAATTTGGTCAAATACATCACAGAACAATATCAAATCAAGCACCGGAAATCTACACCCTACCACCCTCAGGAAAATGGGCAAGTGGAATCTACCAATAAGGTGATAGAATCCATTATCACAAAGACAGTTCAGTTTCACCATAAATATTGGGTTGATCAGTTTCCTAAATCTTTGTGGTCTTATCGAACAAACTAGAGAAACACAACAAGACATACCCCTTATGAATTGGTGTATGGGAAGCAAGTTTTTCTTCCCATATAATTTCAAGTAAATACTTTCAGAACAACCATGCAATTGGGAATGGATATGGTTAAGGCACATAAGCAGAGGTTAATGCATCTAAATGAACTTGATGATATTAGGAAGGATTATCTTCAAAGAGCCATGCTAATTCAGAATCAAAGGGATAAATGGCATGATAAATATATTAAGAAAAAGTCCTTTCAACCGAGTGACTGGGCCTTGTTATATGACAATAGATTTAAAACATTTTGGGGAAAACTGTCAACATGGTGGTTGGGACCTTATGAAGTAGATACAATTTATGACAATGGTTTGGTTAAAATAAAAACTATTGATGCAGATAAAACTTCTATTGTGGTAAATGGGCATCGGTTAAAAGTTTATCATAAGCCTTTGTCCAAAAAGGATTTTATCAAGGATGTTCTTCATAAATACGAAACGAAATTGGTAAGTGAGGAGGATTCTCCTCCTACCAATCCACCATTGTAAATTTCTTGTCATTTTAATTAAATTTTTACATATGCGTATATATGTAAATAGATATTTTTGTGTGACTAATGAAATTGAGTTGACTGTGTTCCTTCACTAGAGCTAAGCCATAAGGACATATACCAAGTGTAATTGTATTCCTTTATCCAACCTTGGTAGATTATTTATGGGAAAGGATCCCAATCGAGTCTTCTTTAAGTTTTTCAGACTCCTTAAAATTGAAAACATTGGTGAGCAGGAATTGATCCAGGCTCAAGAAAAATCTATAGGACAGTGAAAGGAGTTTTCTTTAAGTTTTTTAGACTCCTTAAAATTCAAAACACCGATGAGCAGGAACTGGCCTGGGCTCGAGAAAAATCCATGGGACATTGAATGGAGTTTTATTTAATTTTTTCAGACTCCTTAAAATTGAAAACACTGGTGAGTAGGAACTGACCCAGGCTCGAGAAAAATCCAAGGGATAGTAGTAGTTAGGTTATATTCTACTAATAAAATGGAAATTATTAACAAGATGGTCTGATGGATTGACTGGATCCAAAAGAGGAGGTTTATGCATCTCGGTAGCAAGAGGTTTCCCAACTATAGCTACTTTCTTATTATAGATCTTGGAGCCTAGTCATTGAATCCTTTTCCCCTTGTTCATCGCTTCCACTGCAGTTTTAAACTTTGTTTTACAAGTGTGCTCCTCCCAGTTTTCAAAGAATGACACTTCAACAAATTATCATAATTTGCAAGCATCTTTTTCCAATCTAAAACTTTGAGGATTTCAATATATATTATGATCATGATGTATTTCAGCTCTAAATACCATATAATATCATGTACTCCATCATCTACATCCGCTACTTCAGTCCCATAACCTGGAATTCTGATAGTGCGATCCAGTACCAGTCAATAAATCTGGTACTTCAAGGTCACATTTTGGTAGAAGAATCTACAGGTATGAAATGGTATTGGTATTAATATCCAAATTCATGACGTGATCGCATTCATGCACCTAATGTAATAATCATTAGTAGGGGATCACTTCAGATAAGTTGGAGGTATGGACAAATTTATCGTGTTCTTTCTATTAATGATCCTTTAAAGCATGCACTGAATTGGTCGTTATCTTTATGTACACATCCCATTACTTATCAAATAAGTAGGTCCATTGCTAATGTAAACCACGACTATCATTCCATTACATCAACCTTCCTTCACCTATCATAATTATCCAATACTTGTTTTGATTACCATCCTATACATGTAATGATTGTTATCACTGAAATTTCGTCCGCAAATGGTTACAGGAATACAACATCTCCAAACACCTATTAGTTCACATGCAGCCCCAAAAATACATCTCCAAAAGGCACAAACTATACAACTGGTTATAAAATTGACATGCGTAGAAACACTATAGGAAGCACATGCACATGCGTAGGCCAAAGAAGCTAAAAGAGCGCACATGCACTTGATGCGCAACTATGTATGATAAAAGCCACGCACTCTTGTGAATGATGCATTTATGGTTCTTGTTGGCCCCTCACCCACTTCTAGTTCAACTCCCAATTCGATTTGACCCTCAAATTCGAGCTAAATCTGCATGGGGGTCTGGTCAAGGACGCGAGGGTGCCCTAAAGGGCCCCTTGTTCACACTAAAGACCGGTTGGATAATGCCTCAAAAATTTTCTATAAAAAGAGGCCATGGGTGCACTATGAATTCAAGAATCTCATTGTATTGTTATGGTGCCTCTATTGTCCTTCAAGAAACCTCTTTTCTTCAAGGACCATACTAGCAACATCTCATTAAGCTATTCACCTCACCTCTTGAGGGAATAAGCTTGGATTTCTTCACCATTTACTTTCTAGTTTTTCATTTGTAAGAAGAGCTCTCACCGAGGGGACTCAAGATCCCTCCCTAGGAGGAAGAGGGGATCCACAAGTCCTCCTTTCTCTTTGGTGTTTGCACACTAATACAATTTATCCATTGGTGGCATGATTATTGGTCATTTGATTGATTTTTGGTTCAAGTTTCCTCATGCATTTTAGTTTCATTTCTTTAGTTATTTCTTTAATTATTTTTATCTTATTTATTTCTTTATTTCATGTGATTGGGTCATTTGATTTATACACTAACCTCTGTCATGTCTAACAGGCCCAACTAGACTTGCAAGTGCCCTTCTTTTTCTCATTGGAGTGACGAAAATGACACAACATATTGGCGTGCCTTCCGAGCATTGTGTGACAACAACACTACGTTTCTCAGGGCATTATGCGCACAATGCACCAATAGTTCCTCGGTTCTCTTTGCATTGGCACCACATGTGCCTATGTCCAAATTGCGACCCATGCATCTATCCAGAATTTCAAAATTGTAAGAGTTTTTAGTGATGTTTTGAAAGCCCCTAGCGTTCAAAATATTACTTTTTTGCAATTTGTAAATGTACCACACTTAGATTCCCTTATCACATGAAGGGTTAGTCAAAACATAGGCACTTAAGGGGTTAAAAAGAACCATATTTCTTCTCTTTTTCTTTGATTTTCCACATGGATGGCTTGTTTTGATTGTAAAAGCTAAGTTAAAGATCATTTTCTATCACATATATAAACACTTGCATTGGGACCAGAAATCAAACTTCAATCATTGAGTATGTGCTTCTCCCGCACCATAGAGTGATCTTGAGAATTAGAAAAATGATTAAGGGAAGATTTCATCTCCCTTAAAAAAAAATATTTAGGAGAGGACAAAGCCCCCCTAGGGATCCTCTTAGTTTCTTTTCAAAACATCTTAAATTTGTAAGGGCCCATACATGCCCACATGTTGCAAAAATTATGATAGTTTTTGAAATTACTTTCTTAGTTTACATCACTAGGGGAGTTTAAAATATTATTGTAACAGGCCCATACATGCCTGCATGCTTGAAATCTAGGATATTTTTTTGAAGCTTTCTTAGATTTAATCACATTAGGGAGTTTTAAAGGATTGGTAAGGACCCATATGTCCACATGCTAGTTCTTTAGGGACTTTAAAATTCTGCAAGGTTGTACCAATGGCATCTAGTAAGATAGATAATCAAGAATTGTAAGGACCACAGAAAGTCCACATGTTGCAAGGTGACACCTAACTTATTAAAAATTTGGCACATTTTATCACTTGCTCACACACAAAGTCACTAATCACTCACATAATTTAAACTCTAATTGTGGAGGTGGAAGTAGGTTTCCTCCAAAGGGATTCCAAAACGTCCCACTATTTCTTGAAGGAATTATCCACTCCCACTTAATTCAAATGAGATTGGTTCATGTTGAGATTTGGTAGCTTGTAGGTAATTCTACATTGGCAACACTCAGCATGCAGAAGTGACCAAGAAAATTTTCTCCTAGTGACTTTATAAAGTGATTTTATAAAGTTGAGTATTTTTATTTTTTAATGTAAAAGTGACTTTATGATGTTTTGAGTCACTCTAATGACTTAAGTGACCTCAACGAATGATTAAGTCGTGACCGTTGATCTTGAGGGAAAGTGAAGAGTCACTCATGGGAGATCAAGGGTTAGGAGAGTTAAATTTCGAAATTTTTTGAAGGCAACTCATTAGGAGAAGGTTGGCTCTCTTTTGAGGAGATCTTGAGGGAAGGTGAAGGGGCACGAATCCCAAGGAAGAGTGTTGGCTTGAGGAAGAACTACAGCAAGGAGGGATTGGAACGCATCCCAAGGAGAGGGATTGGAACGCATTCCAAGGAGCATTGCAGCCTTTAATACAATCTTTATAGCAGTAGAAGAGAAGGTCGTACAGCTATGTAGGTTGGTCATACAGCAAAGGGAGGGCACATAAATCGATGTTGTAAGTTTACAACATGTTGGCATGGATTTCTATGTATTTTTACTAAGATTTTCATTTTGTTCCGTACAGTTTCCTTTTGGCATGAATTTCTATCCAAATGTTAACAATTAGTGGAATATTATTGGTTTTCCTGGGCCGTACAGGCTATACAACCATGGTTGTCTACCTTAGACACAGTTTGGGACTATTTGCATAGTGTTGTAACTTTCTAGAAGAAGAGAATGACTGTGTTTTTATGTTGATGCAACTCAGTGATGTAATAGTTCTGATTTTACCTTAAGTTGAATAAACATTCTTTCTCCTCAAAACTGTCCATATTTTATGTGTATTTCTTCAAGAATTTATGCACATATTTTTTTGCCAAATGAGAGTTAATGTCTATTGTTCATAAATTATTTCCGCTGCAATTTTATTTCAGAACTTGGTTAATAGTGCTTTAGCCTATAAAGAACAATGGTATGGTTGTTGGATATTTATAGGAGGCTGAAATCTAAGTTAGTCTAAGTTTGATACCGAAATAAGGTGTATTTTAACATGGTATCAGAGTTAGGGCTCTGAATTTCAGTGGGAAACTTTGGCACTTGGGACAACAAGTGTTTTGCTAGTACATTTGCTTGAAGAAGGCAGAAAAAGGTTCTTTGTTAGGTGGACAATGATGACTTCCAGAATTAGGTTTGAAGATAGATTGGAGGGGGTCTCTAACTACCTGCAGTGGAAGGTTAGAATCAATAGTGTTCTCAAGGAGAACAAATTGTGGTCGTTTGTGAACACCATTGTGCCTATATCTGCTTCAGATCCCATAGCTCTTGATGTTCATGAGGTGAGGGAAGCCAAGACTCAGAGAATCATCTTGGATGGGGTAAAACACCACCTTATTCCACACTTGGCTGAGAAGAAGACAACCAATGAAATGTGGGTTGCACTGAAAGTCTTGTATGAGGCTAAGAATGAGAACCAGAAAATGGCTCTCTGGGACAAGCTCCATGGAGCTAGGATGGTCAAAGGAGAGAGTGTGGCCACCTACCTCATCCGGGTTGCATGGGCGAAGGATGAGTTGGCAGCTGTTGGAGAAGTCATTCCTGACTCAAAGTTCGTGTGGATACCCCTCAAAGGCTTCACCAAGGAGTGGGAGTTTTTTGTCAAGTGTGTGGTGGGGAGAGAGAAGTTCCCTGACTGGAGCAGATTGTTGGATGATTTTACGTAGGAGGAGATCTGGGAGGGGTCTCAAGAAAAGGCATTAGATGGTGCAGATGACAACAACATTTCTCTTGTGGTAAAGGGAAATGAGAATAAGAAGGACAAGATCAAGGTGAAATGCTTTGCATGTCATAAGACTGGCCACTATGCCAGTCAATGTTTGAACAACAACAACAAGAAACCAGAACCAGAGGTGTCAACTTCAGCAGAAGTCACGGAGTTTGCTGAGAGATATGAGAAGGATTTCTCTCTCATGACTGGTCCCGTGGGCAGTGGATTCATAGTGTTCAAGGACATTGAGTCTTGGTTTGTGGACAATGGAGCTTCTCGGCACACGATTGGGTTGATGTCAGTTTTCCTCGATCTTACAGAGATAGACTCGGACTATAGAGTGAATTGTGGATCTGGCCCACAACTTACAGTAAGGGGGTTGGAAGGGTGATATTCCAACTAGAGTCAGGAGGTCTTATGGAGGTTGAAGAGGTGTTATATATTCCATATTTGAAAGTTAATTTTCTCTCAGTGTCAGCTTTGGATGAGAGTGAATTTGGAGTTTTTTTCAAAGGTGGACATGTGTTTTTATATCCTGTGGGAGAAACTGCTGACACAGTAGTGATTCTTGGTGTCAAGTATGAGGGCTTGTATAGGTCGATGGGTAGACCTATGTTGGTTTCCACTAGATTTATGGACTCAGATTCTGTATCAGAGAGTTGGCAGGTAGCACGGGAGAGAGAGTTGATACAGGGGACTCAGTCCTCTTCTGGGACTCTCAAGGGACTCAGCAGGCATGATTTAACATAGATGGATGCTCAAGAGAGTGTGCAGTCTCTTAGGCACTTGTCTTCATTTCTTGGTATAGCAGAGGTAGCAGCAGAGGCTTCCAATGCAGTGAGAGTAATGTCTTCTTGTTCAGAGGGAGCAGAGACTTTTAGTACAGAGGGAGAATCTATGGTAGTTGATGAGATGGAGACAGATTCTGGTGGTGATACTAAAATTATATCTCTCGCTAAGAGGGAGTGTTGAGATTTTGTAGATTGGAGGTACTTGTGCATTGGTAGCGCTCAACATGCAGAACTAACCAAGCAAATTTTCTCCTAGTGACTTTATAAAGTTGAGTCTTTTTATTTTTTAATGTAAAAATGACTTTATGATGTTTTGAGTCACTTTAATGACTTAAGTGACCTCAAGGAATCATTAATTGGTGATAGTTGATCTCGAGGGAAAGTGAAGAGTCACTCATGGCAGACCAAGGGTTAGAAGAGTTACATTTCAAAATTGTTTAAAGGAAGCTCATTAGGAGAAGGAGGGTGCACTTTTGAGGAGATATTAAGGGAAGGTGAAGGGGCATGAATCCCAATGAAGAGTGTTGTCTTGAAGAAGAGATACAGCAAGGAGGGATTGGCATGCATCCCAAGGAGAGGGATTGGCATGCATCCCAAGGAGAGGGATTGGAACACATCCCAAGGAGCATTGCAGCCATTAATATAGTTTGTACAGTAGTAGAAGAGGAGGTCATACAGCTGTGTAAGTTGGTCATACAACAAAGGGAGGGTACAGAAATCAATGTTATAAGTTTACAGCATGTTGGCACGGATTTCTATAAAGTTTTGTTGAGATTTTCTTTTTGTTCCATCTAGTTTCCTTTTGGCACAAATTTCTATGCAGATGTTGATAGTTAGTGGGAGATTATTGGTTGTTATGGGCCATACAGGCCATACATCCATGGCTAGCTACCTTATACACAGTCTGGGACTATTTGCATAGTGTTGTAACTTGCTAGAAGAAGAGAATGATAGTGTTTTTATGCTGATGCAACTTGTTCATGTAATAGTTCTTATTTTACCTTAAGCTGAATAAACATTATTTCTCCTCAAAACTGTCCATATTTTTTGTGTATTTCATCAAGAGTTTATGCACATATTTTTGTGCCAAATGAGAGTTAATGTCTTTTGTTCATAAATTATTTTCGCTGCAATTTTATTTCAGAACTTGGTTAATAGTGCTTCAGTCCATAAAGAACAGTGGTATGGCTGTTGGATATTTATAGGAGGTTGAAATATAATTTATTCTAAGTTTGATAATGAAATAAGGTGTATTTTAATAGTTCACACCTCCAATGTCTCAAACAACCACATCTAAAAACTCACTAAGTTTTCCTCCACAGGAGGTGCCAAAATAATTTTTTTAGTCTAGGTAGGATCTCGGGGATAGGCATCCAAATAAATCCCCATTATATGGTTCTCACATCTTCAAGCATTAGAAGTTGACAAATAGGGAACTTTTAAATCCTCCAAGTCAATTGTTCCTAACACTGTAAGGCAGGGAGATAAACATGAAGGGTCGAAGGTCGAGGTCTGGTTGTTCTGTGCATCCCCCCTTGAGGCACCCACTTCTTGGAATGGATCTAGCCCGTGACCCATTTTTGAGGTCAAAAATCTAAATGTCGCACTTTGACCGAGGTACCTAGTGGCCAATTTTAGGACATCTACTCAGGTGGCAATTGTGGGCTACAATTGCACCTTGATCGGATTTTGTGTGGCTATTGGGAAATATCGCCAGCTCTTTTGGGATATGCACCCTCTACCCCTCACTATAACTGATTGTTTCATCCTTCACTAGTTCCTCTTCTGGTGGCTTCAGACCCCACTGTTGAGTGTTATTGGAAGGTCCAGTGTTATTTGAGAGGAAGAATGTTATGTCTTTTTAGGACATGAGCATTTGTTTCCTTTGTTCTCCCATGCAGACAAAATCCACCTACCCACATGTATGATTTTTTTCAATTGATTTATGTAAAATGCTCTTGTGATTACATGTGATTGTGAGATATATTGTGAAGGTCCATATTATACAAATCTCTTGTTCATTTTCATCTCTCATCACTGTTGGTCTCCAATTTTGATCATGTTTTTTTGCCCATATTATATTCCACAGACCTTCATTTATATACCCAGTACCACCATTTTGGCCTTGTTTTGACATAATTGACATCTCCCTACCATTCAATGGGGTTACTTAAGGTATCTTTGCATTTCAAGCTATTTTTATGCACTTTGATGCTTTAAATTGATATTGGAACTAATGTCGCTTGGGTTAGGTACCACTTCTATTTTTGGAACAGGATGCCGATACCAGGTACCAACTCGTACCCGTGGAGATACCAATGGAGCCGCTCAATATCTGTGTGTTATGGTCCGAATGGGAGACAAAGAGATTCGCATGACAGCTGGAGTCATCGCCCACAGGGTGCTTGAAGGCATAATGATAAAACTGGGTCGTTAATTCTTCATCGTTCACACTTCGTGACACTACGTGTCACAAAGATGTGAAGTACATTTTAGAACTTGATTCCAAGCTATTTTCGGATCGGGGGGATCCATTTGTTTTATGTATCTTTGTTTTAGACTGTTATGAACAGAAGGATTTATATATAAACCCGCGATCACTCCTGAGAACGGGTTGGATTATGTTATGTCGTGAACCTATGTTTCTGAATACAAACTGTTGTTGCGTTATGTTACTCGACCGATATATGATTTGATTATTTCCTTCCTGAGTTAATGAAGCATGAAGTTTACATAGTGATTGCATAGAATGTTGTAGTTAGTTCTGGTTATTACTTACAGCGTTTGTGCCGTTTGGTTGGGCCCTCCAAACTGGTGCAAGCCGTTGCTTTATTCTGTCATAGATTTAACTTTACTCTGTCGTATATTTAGTTCATTGCATTGTTTTGGAATTTGCATACAGGATAGCTTAAAGTTTAAAGATTGACTGGTTCGGTATCGTGTTTAATCGTTCTTCAATAGAATCGTTTCCCGCATACTGTTATCTTTTATGTTGATGAATATTGAATGCATGACTGATGCCTGTAGGGTTTAGAACATGAATTAAGTTTGTTTGGCTTCTATTTTTCAATGCGAACATCACTTAGAGATTGAATGAACGTTGCTCTGTTAGATATTTAGTACCCTGCTTAATTGGAATAGTTAGATTACAGTTAAATCAAAGGAAGCTTCCGGTACCAGTAGGTAGGGTAGTACTCTGTTTTCCTATAGACAGATTTAGATTGATTTTGATGACCAGATTAAATGCATTTCCAAAAATACTCTTTTTGTCATGGCTTGAATCGAAATGGTGATGATAGATGATTAAAAGTAGTGGTGGAATAATCTTGTGAAATCACACTTTTGAATAGAAATAGAAGCACCAACATTCGAGCACAGGATTGTTTTCTATTGATGACTTAAATAGGAAATGCTAAGTTTCAAGATAGTCATTAAGATTCAAGTTCTCAGAATAAGTGTGTGTTTTCTTCTAAGGATAGCATTTAGATAGCGATTAGAGCCTTACCCGCACATACAGTGTAGCAGCTCAAAGTTTACCAACTCTGGTTTGACAATTTAGTGTTTCAGGTCATTCAAATCTTCAATTTAGCAGCCTGACAATCACCATTTTGTGTACATTCCACTTTGCTAGTCAGACATCATAGGGGACCCACAAAATCCCTATCGTTCCAGATGCTTGCAAAATCTCCCTCCTATCCTAGGAGGATTTCCTAGTTTCGCCAACTCACTGGATCAACAATCTCACACCCTGTTGGGCTCCGGATTTATAACATTTTCTTGCTGGTTCTTGAAGACATTGTTTACTCTCCTGAAGACTTTTGTTAAGCAAATGGCATTCTTTCTGTGCTATTCATACTCTGTTACACATATTTGTTCCATTGTATACAGAAACCATGAAGTGCTTCCAAAGCCACAAATGAGCGAAGAATCCAACTATAAATGCAACAATAATTCTCTTCTGCGGAGAATAGTTGAACTTTGCAAGAATGTAGGGTGTTGGCTTATAGAGGATAATACTTATGATTATTTTATGATGGGTTGAAACATACTTATGTAGAGGCTGTACACATTATCAATGTATTCTCTTTTTCTAAAGCTTATGGTATGATGAGCTGGCAAATTGGATAGATAGCATATCCTTCTGAAGTCAAGGATTCTTAAAACCATTTTATAACTTCTAGGGCGCAAAGCCACGACTGCCAGAGGTCAGAGACGTTATGTAAACATTGCCAGAGATCTGAAACGTGGTGTAACATTGCCAAAGAGAGATGGAAACGTTATGTAACATTGCCAGAGATCTGAAACATGGTGTAACATTGCTAGAGAGAGCTGGAAACGTTATGCAGCATTGCCAGAGATCTGAAACATTTGTAAAGAGATACCATGCATTGCCAGAGATGGGGAACGTTATGTAAAGAGAATCCATGCATTGCCAGAGGGTTGGAAAAACGTTATGCTATGCTCGAGAAAGGAAAAAATGATGCAGAGAAATAGGTAGAGAGATGTTATGCTCGGGAAAAAGGGGGAAAACGTGAGATGAGAGCTTCTATGTTGGAGAAATGGGGGAATAGACGTAGCATAGATCAGAGAGAGGAATGGAGGTCTCCAAGCATTGTATTGTTCTTATTTTCAATGAGATAGTTAAGAGTTGTCCCATTAACACGATTTATGTTATTGCCATTTTGCTGTAGGGTTTTCATTAGCATGATTTCCTTTATTGCCAGTTGTTGTTAGTTATATCCAATATGCATTGAGTGAGACAGTCTGTTGACAAAGAAGGTAGGGCCCCCTTCGATGGAAACAGAGCTGTGTATAGTATTTACAGTAGACTCCAGATTTGATTTCATCTTTCAGCAGTTTTCTCACTGGTTTAATAGCATAGAAGTAGCATTCCATTTGATCGCACAGAGGGTTAGCATTCCAAGATTTAAGTTTAGCATTATCTTTTCATCCATTGATTTCATTTCTTCAGTTTTCACATTTAAACTGCTTAACATTCAGGAACTAATTTGGATATCTCATGAGATGAAGAAGTTTCTTTTGATTGCCATAGAAATTTTTATAGGATGGTTGCTGAGTTGTGTGGAGTGATAAGTAGCCAGAACTTAGCTGTTTTCAGTTTATCTTTTACATGCCTATACAGAACAGCACCGGTTAGTACCGAGTAGTACCAAGTAGTACAGAGCAAAGTAGGGTGCAGTGGCTCTTTCCAGCGAGTTTCTTTTAGCAGTTTAGATATTAGTTTGGAATCCTTTAAACCCCCTCTTCAACCCTGCATTTCCTG
>JASDQU010515243.1:0-16819 GCA_032191745.1 Picea mariana | reverse complement strand
TAGGTCCACTTCTCAAGGTCATCCATCCACTAGCTCTCCTTCACAAGGAGGCGGAGGGTACACTTCTTCCCAAGGGAGAAGTACACCCCCACCAAACCCACCTCAAGGGTCAGGTCCACTACTTGCTCACACCATGGCTATAAATAATCCTCCACTGCCACTCCACATGCCATATTTGGCCTCCCTCAACATACTAGATATGATTAATCTCATGAATGATCCTATATTACACGACCCCACATGGCCTGCAATGCCTACCAAACTACCTTCAGACATTCCCAAGTTTGAAGGAAAGGCGGGAGAAGATCCCGCCAACCATATCATGACCTTCCACTTATGGTGCTCTTCAAACAACATCATGGATGACTCCATCTGATTAAGTTTATTTTAGCGCACACTCACAGGTCCATCAGCCAAGTGGTATGTGGAAAAAGAATTAGGGTCCCATGTGACTTTTGAATCATTAGCCAAAACATTTTTAACCTTATTTCAACTACTAGTTCGTTATGACAATGGTCTCGAATTTCATTCTGAGTTTAAACAAACCTCAGCCACACATATTTCCAACCACATTCACGAATGGCATCGGTGACGTAGTTTATGCAAAGAAGAAACCACCAAGAAACAATGTCTCGATTGGTTTATCAGATCACTCGTCCCTCTCCTAGCCAAAGATGTGGCATCCACCTTCCCCCAAAATCAAGAAGCAACCATCAGCAAATCTCAACAGTATAACCTCATTTATGCTCAGTTAGGATACTTATACACAGTACTACCTGATGCCTCGAGACCTGTACCATTCAGCCAAAAAAAACCTGGAATGTCTCACTCCGTGGATGGATTGATTGGAACTACAACATAGCACAATCCGTACATCCAACCACCACCTATGTATGGTACACCCCAATATCCACTAATGTATGGAGGACCCCCTTATTACCCTACCCCCCCTTATCAACATCCATACCATTTTGTCCTCCATCCACCCATGAGTGGACCCTCGTCGACACCCATGATGCGCCAAACTGTTCAACCAAGTTCTGGCACCCCCTCTACCTCAGCTTACACCCTAAGGACTAGTGAAAGCATTATGCCTTCCTATGCACCCTACGGGTCATTACCACAAAATAATCTATATTTCCCATTTCCTAGTCCTCCACAACCCATTGCTCCTCTACAAGGACAACCACGCGATGGGGTTAAATTTGTTCATCCCTCTCTCATTCATCAATTTCAAAATTTTGAACAACTGAATACGGAAAATTCAGTCCTTCAGTCAAATAATGCCAAAAGTTAAGGGAAAAAATGAAACAATAATAACCCGGGACCAGAGGGAAATAACCCCCAACAAAACCAACCTGCTGGGGGAAACCAGAACCCCCAAGGGGGAAATAAAGAAAACAAAAAAAATATCTAGACGAACTTCCCTTGTTCCCTTTGTGGTGATCATGGTCATTACACTCACCATTTCCCCCAAATCACTGACTTCAAATGGATGAAATATTCCATGAATGCGCCATGTCCTCTAGTGCCACCTACCCCTCAACAAGCCCCACAACAGTGTTTTCAACAAGCACCCCTGGCTGTGTTGCAAAACCCTATTCCACACCAAGGTGTGATGAATACCCAGCAGGAGATGCATCCTACCCCACCAAAGATGGGACAGTATCAAAACTCTGGGAATCAGGTGGATCGCAATATCCTCCTAACTAGCGAAGAAGCAATTCTTCTACAAACGCGTAATCTTCAATACAACGCACCCCCTGAATTCACTCCCACCACTTCAGAAGCAGCTCTTGCTCCAGCCTGAAAACCTTTGATGATTCCATGCCCTAACATTGAGCCACCCATTCATATTCCTCGCATCCCATTATGACAAAATATCAACAACCCTTAGGCTAGGGTGGCACTAGGGTGGCACACAATTACAGTCTGGTCGATGACTTGGTGCAATCTCCTGTAGCCATGTCGGTCTTGGAGGTCCTATAAACCTATCCCACTCAATGGAAATCATTTATTTCTACCTTGGGGGAAGTCGACCCTGTTGATAGTAGACTCATCACATTTGATCTAGATTGTGGGGACCCTGTCTCCCCGCTTTGGTAGCTTTCCATATACTAGTCAAAATTCGGAACATCAGAGTTCATCGATGTATCATCGATGAAGGTGCATGCACATGCATCATGTCCAAAATGGTATGGCATAAAATTGGCTCCCCTAAGCTAATACCATCCACCATCACTTTGAGAGCTTATGATGGACGACCATCCTCTCCTTAAGGGCTCTTTGAAAATGTCCCCGTTGAACTCAGGGGAAAAACCATCCTTATCAAAATTGAATTTATCAACACCCCGATCGATTACAGCATCTTGTTTGGATGTAGCTACATGTACGCTATGAAGGTTGTGGCCTCTTCTGTGTTTCAAACAATGATGTTCCCCCACAACATGAAGATCAACACCATCGACCAAGTTTCACATTATGATCCTAAACACTCCTCCAACATCAATAACATCTTACCTCTTGTCTGCACTAGTTCTGACCCATATCCACTCATGGATATGGCCCCTAGAATTTTCAAGGACCCATCTTTGTTGGGTGAATACCACAGGGCACCACTACTCATACACCCCTCAACACAAGTGTGTGTCATATCTTCCAACGGAACCGACAATGGAGATACCATTCCTCCCACAAAGGCTTCTCCACTCCCTAACGTCCCACTAGTGGAAGAAATCCTACCTCAGGAACCCCCTGAGAACCCTACAATACCACTTATCTCTGATTTCACCCTCCCCCAGGGTCAAATCCCAGTTTGGGAGACAATAACCCAAGCCCTTACTCAAATTCCCTTCTTCTACCCCTCATTGGGACTACAAGACTTCCAAGTAGCTGCAATGCTTACCCTTCCCAACATGGTGTTGGCCATTTTGGTATGGTATATCCACCCACCTACGATGGTTCCTCAACCATCCCTCCCTCCCCAAATAGAGGGAATATCGATGCAGATTCTAGTACTAACTCCAACCACACTACCCTCACCCACACTTGCCAGCACCACCGCAACAAATGGGGGCATACGGAGGAATAAAGAGACCACCGCTTAACTTCCTCCTAGAATTCAACATCCTTGTGCACTATGTGAGAGAGAAGGACACCCCACAAATAGATGTCCCTCTCTCCTTGATTTATGCAATTTGATCCAACTCACTTGAGAAACCACCTCGCTCATCGCTTCACCAAACACACCTAGTACTACCATTGTGTCCCCTACTACAGGTAGCAAAGGGATGCAAACCAAATTCGCATGCGCCATCTGTTCAAAGTATGGCCACTACACTCACCATTTCAACACGCTACCTCCGTTTTGGCAGACACTAACGGCAGTACGCCAAAACTTTCAGCAAGACCCCCCTCCACCCACATCATCAAGTACCCACGTCAATGACATCCAATATGTCACGAACTCAGTCAATGAACGAATGAGGTTCCCTTACTCTCTTTGTGAATCACTTGATCATTTCACATACCAGTGTCCTACGATCATTGAATACAGGTGTCGTCAAATGGCCCTTATTCAAAATCCTCCAACCACCTCACTTCCTGTGATGCAAGTGATTTCCCCTATTCCATCTTCAAATATTTTCCACATCACCTCCCCTAAACCTGAGTTACTTACCACCCCTCCATGGTTCATGGATAGACTGCCTAAGGATTTTCCCCCAAATCCCCCCAATTCTCTGGTTCATTTCTCCCAGGAAATCTTACCCCCGACCACAGTTTTTAACCCACAGTGTTTGGACATTTGGTTTATGGAAAGAATTCCATCACACCCTAGTTGTGATACCCCCTCTACGTCTTCACCACCTGAAGACAATCACACGGTGACAATCACCAATGTTACTTCCCCGAATCCCCTATATTCTCGCATTTTCCACTGCAAGGAATATATCCTAGAGGAACTAACTACACCCAATTTCCCATGGAATGTGCTCCATCACAGAGCATTATTTCTCTCACAGGAAGCCTTTGACCCTCCTAGCCAAGCCTCCATATGTGCAATCAAAACCAAGGATTTTATTCCATTCGGGCATATAGACCGGTTCACCAACCCTATCCCTGCCCCCAATGCTTTTGAAGAAGGAAAAATGGCCAATATTTCCCCCACTATCAAAATTGACATTTCCATCAAATAAAGCATCATAGAAGAAATCACCATTAGCATTGCATGCTCCCCTAAGGAACTCATAGCTTACAAAGCTCTCTTTCAGGAATATCGGGATATTTTTGTCTGGTACTACACAGAGATGCCCGACCTCAATCCTTCTATCATCGAACATCACATCCACACATGGCCAGATATCACCCATGTGCATCAAGAGCAACGCCCACTACACCCATCCAAAGTAGTGGCTATCAAAGTTGAAATTGACAAACTATGAGTCGCAGGGTTCATATACCCCATCGCATACATGTCATGAGTTTCCAACCCTATCCCTGTCAACAAAAAACAAGGCATTATTCACGTATGCACCAAATTTCACGATCTCAATCATGATTGTCCCAAATACAACTTCTCAATGCCTTTCATCGATCGAATTATCGATGACTGTGATGGCAATGAGGCCTTGTCTTTCATGGACGGGTTCTCTGGCTATAGCCAAATCTAGATCCATCCAGTAGATTAGTATAAGACCGCATTCACTACCCCATGGGGTACTTTTTCTTATCGTGTCATGCCTTTCAGACTCAAAAATGTAGGTGCAACATTCCAATGGGCCATGAATTACATTTTCCATTATCTCACTCGCATCATCCTCGCTTACTTGGATGACCTCACCACTCGATCCAAGAAATGCACTCAACATATAGATGACTTGCGGATCATCTTTCAATGATGTCGACAATACAATATCCTCTTGAACCCACTTAAGTGTGTATTCTGCATCACCATCAGACACCTCCTTGGGTTCATCGTCTCCCAACATGGCATCATTGTGGACCCCCTCAAGGTCTAAGCTATCACAGAAATTCAACCACCTCAGAATTTGCACCAATTGTAGAGCCTACAAGGCAAAGCCAAATTTCTACAATGCTTTGTCCCAGATTACGCCACTCACGAACATGGTTTCCTTTGATTATTGAGTCATTATATCCCATTTCAATGGGATGAACATGCCCAAACCGTGTTTCATGATTTAAAAGTGCCACTCTCCAATGCCCCTTTGATTAGTCCACTTGACTATGATCATGATTATATCCTCTACTTGTCAGGCTCAGCCATATCAGTAGCAAGAGTTCTCGTCCAACTAGGGGATGATGGCCATGAGCATGTTATTTACTATATCAGTAAAAACCTTTCAGGACCACTCCTAAAGTATAATCATGAGGATAAACTCACCCTCGCAGTTTTCCTCACAGTTCAAAAAATATGTCTTTATATCTTTCTTTGTACTACCAAAGTTGTGGCAGATTCCAACCCCGTGTAGTACTTGCTTAGTCTACAAAAATTAATGGCAAATTTTCCTGATGGATCGTCATCCTTCAAGAATACAACCTAGAGTTTTCAACTCCCAAAATAAATAAATCACTCGTTCTCGCCAAAATAATCATGATGTTTCCCTCAGATGCTACAATTTCACCCGTCAATATAGATTTTTCCAACGAACACCTCTTCTACATCCCCTCGGATGACCCCTGTTATGGCGACCTTCTCGTCTATCTTCAGATATAGAATTTTGGATCACACCTCTCCTGAGATGATCGTCGAAGCATTCACCATCAAACCCCTTGCTATCTCCTTATCGGTGACATATTATATCAAAGTGGGGTCGACACCATACTCCATTGATGTTTGACCATCAACGAAGTCGATAGAGTCTTGAATGATTGCCATAGCGGCGCCTGCGGTGGTCACCTCTCAGGGATTTCCACCATCATAAAATCATTTGAGCAGGCTACTTCTGGCCCACATTGTTTCATGACTGCATCCATGTTGTGAGGCAAGGTGAAAAATGCAAGTTTTATGAAAACAAGGCATGAGCTCCACCCGCTCTTCTACATCCAATCATCACTGCCGACCCATTTTGTAAATGGGGCATAGACTTCATCACTTACAATCCTCCATCTAGTAATGGAGACAAGTACATCATCGTGGTAGTATATTACTTTACCAAATGGGTCGAAGCCATGCCTACATTCAACAACACTTTTGACACAGTAGTGCGTTTTTTCTTCAACCATGTCATTACCTGCTTCGAAGTCCCACTACAGTTATTCTATAATCATGATAAACAAGTTGAGAATGATATCTTCGTCAAACTCTCCTCAAGGTTAGGCTTCTCCCATTATTTTTCCTCCCCATATTACCCCCAGTCCAATGGACAGGTAGAGGCTATCAACAAAGTCCTGAAAACCATGTTGCAACGCACTGTCAACAAACATAAGACCAACTAGAATTATATGTTGTTTTCAACATTATGGGCTTATCGCACGGCAGTCAAAACCTCCACTAGTTTTACACTATTTCATCTTGTCCATGGGATTGAAGCCACCCTCCCCATCGAGTGAGAAATTCCCACATTGCACACCGCCATCGAGCTATTACCTGACACTGCTCCAATGGAGCAGCACTTGCTGAACTTAGAATCATTGTATGAAGATCGTTGGTCTTATTTACAGAATAATGAGGCAGCTAAAAAATGGTCGAAGGCCACCTTTGACCACCATGTCAACCTTTTCTCATTTAACGAAGGAGACCTTGTCCTAGCCTACGATATTGCTCACGATACCCTCGATCATGGAAAATTCGAGTCATTATGGCATGGAACCTACATCGTCCAACACCACCTCACTAAAGGCACATACATCTTAGCCTCTCCAGAAGGATATCCTCTCAAAGAACCCATCAACAGGTTGTACTTAAATAAATTTTACACCTAAGCATAGTCATTCTACACTAGGATTTTTATTTTTTATACACATTTGTAGAGTTTTAGTCTTCTTTTTTTCCCTCCATGCCTTATGTCTAATCTACAATTTGTGTTATTGATAGATTTCTCCTCCATTAGCCTACCACATCAGTTATGTTGACAGAGCTAACCACTAGACACAAAATCTCTCTTCAATCGCTCGGGCCCTCTATAAACCCTCACACAAACTACTCCACTCCAATGGCATATGTTTGGGATCAGCAACCAACAACCAAGAAGAATATGCAACCATCATTGGCCTCCTCACCGAGGCCAGTCACCGCCACATTCGTCACCTTAGCGTCTTATTATATTCCCAGCTTGTCATCCTGCAACTCAACAATGTATACCGTGTCTGTGATCCTTGCCTCTTCCGCAAACACCTGCAAGTTAGAATCTTATCTTGACACTTTGATTCATTTACATTTACACATATTTCATGAGAATTCAATCAAATCGTAGATAACATGGCTAACCTAGTGTTAGATTGGAATTTGTCACATCAAGACACCACCACACATACATAAACCATCAAAAAAATCTATCACAACAAATAGATTAGACATCATAAAAAGCATCACAAAACATCATCACATGTAAACATCACGAACATCCCAATAATGTATATCCATATATATATCGATCAATGTGTCATCAATGTTTACAAAAAAGTACAACATGTACATCGTCCGTAGGCAGGTGAGCCCCTTCATCCCTATAGGTACAAAATAAGTGTCACACTACCCTATATAAAATGGGCTTGCAAGCCTATATAAATACAAAAAATATATACACAATAGCACTCATGGCACCCCTAGAGTGCCACCACATGTTCCTCTATATGCAGGAGGTGCCCCACCAGCTGGGGGTCCTCCAGGTCTGGTGGGCAGTCACCCAGTCATCGCTGTCGCCACCACATCTTCTCTCCATATCAGGGTCTGCAACTTTGCAGGGCCACCCACACACTGTGCCATGACTCTCTCATCCTGAATATGTGACCACATGCCCTTGGGAACTCCCTGTAGTACCACCTCCAACTGCAATCAGAAATCCTCCAAACCCCCACTAGCCTCTGCCTGAGGTGCATGCGATGGCCTTGCACCTGAATCATCAAATATCTGCCTCTTGTCGACTCTCACCTCATCTGCTGGCCTCGCACCAGCCTTGTCTCTCTGGCGTCCCTCTCCAACCCACAGTTCTACCTGTGGCAGTATCATTGGCCCCTGATGAGCTGGATCTCTAACCAACTCCACCTCTCGGCTTCGTGGCCCCACATCTACACACACAACAAACAAATTATAGCATCAGCATCCATCCATACATAAAACATCTGCTATACTATAAAAATCACAAAACATAAAATACACCAACATACTTTTATGGTCCCAATCCTCTCCAAGAAGTAAAACCATATCTGGTTCATGTCGAAAGTCCATCCCACCATATGGGAACTACAGTATAAAAAGTGGCATATGGTGACACACACGTGCCATATCGGCCATAAAATAATGGCCACCCTCCCCACCTCCATGCCATACCAAAATAGATGCCCACTGCATCAGTCGTGGCTCTCGTGCATCATCCACTGGTAACAACACTCTAGGGCGCAACATGGGCACCTTCTCCAAAAACCACACCACCACGATCAACCCAAAGGAAAACTCACCATAGTTGGCAGCCTGACACTGGTTAAGTTGCCCCATCATCTTGGCATGCAACATCAAGCCCCAGAAAAAACATCTCCACACAATTCTCTCTGCATAATCCTTAGTTGACCACCATTGATCCATTGAGTCTCTAAGGATCTATAGATCCTCACAATAATCGTTGCAATACAATGATGCAAGAGTGCATCCATTGCCTCAATCCGAACAATCTAACCTGACATAAAGTTTAGCCCCGAACAGTACCTATGCACATGTTACGAGGGAAAAACTCTCTATGGCCAAGGGTAAACCACAACAGACAGGTATGACTATAGAAATCAACTCAATTCCATTGTATGTTATATGAACTAATGTGCAATATAATAAAGAGGCTTACCTCGATCAAACGTTTGATGATGTTCCACCATTGATCACTTTGACCCAAAGCTTTATACCTGCAATAAGTTCTCAACAAACAAGAAAAGAAAGTATATAGTGATAATGTAAAGGGTTTACCACATTAGATAGCATAATCCATTAATAAACAATACAAACATGCCCATGGATAATAATCATATATTTGCACAATACCAATAGGACGGGAAAGGAGTATTTCTATTAATAATTGATCAATAGAAGTGTCAACATTACAAGCTTCCGTGTCAAAATATTTTGAAACCAAGGAACCAAGTTCCTTCCAACTGGGCCTCCACCACTTCAATCCTCCACCAAAGGCAAGCTCAAAGGAGAGAGACAACAATGAGTTTCTCTCAACAATAGAGAAAGATCTTGGGGGTTGAACACTTGTTCAGACTTGAGGGACAAAGGGATGTAGATTTAATATGAAGTAATTTCTCCAAAGTAATTTTTCTCTCAAATTTGAATGCTTTCTCCTCTTTTCCACAGCTCGAAATTGTGCTCTTATAGCCTCCACAATGCAACATAAGGGCCGAGTCAGAACGTTTCCAATATATGGAAGGCCAAGGATCAGGGATCTATTGTCATGACATGGAACTCGACTCCATTTTTGTATTTGTTGGATCAAATCCTGATGTACATGGGTTGTAGTGGAGTGGCCTGTGTATACACTTATTGCATAGTTGATAGGGTGTGTATATGTGGAAATTTTTTTATTTTTAGCTTTGGAATTATCAAAAAGGGATGATAAGTCTGCATAGGGAAATGGAAAAAGGCCCTTTGTGGAAGATAGCAATGGTGAGGAAAATATTGCTATAACAAATGCCCCCTAATGTGTGAGATTAGAGGATTATCTGCGATGGTCGAAATACATTATAAATAACCCAGGAGTGGAGTGGTAGAGAACTAGATGGACGAACTCGATTTCTCATTACATTCTTTACTGACTTTGCATACATGGCTGCCAAGAATACAATGCAGATCCACGCGGAAAATATACCAAATAAGTGTTTGTGACCATGAATAGGCAGATACAATTGTGGTTATATGCCAAAAGTTGTCATAGTCATGAACAAGGCCCAGTGAAACCAGTAGGGATGATTTTAAGGATGGAAATTTATTTCAAAATGTAGAAACCTTGGCGAATCTTACTAATCCTTCATATGTCAACTATAAAATTTTGGCGATTTTTAAGGTAAAATAATTTTATCCTATAGAATTTGTGCGAATCATTTTTAAAATAGCGAATATTGTTTTTGGAAATACCATGGAAAATTAGCCCATGAAAGAAATTTAGCCCCTAAAATCATCCTTGGAAACCAGTCTCAAAATCAATCTGAAGATATCTGTATACCATGGAATAAAATATGATCTCCCATGATCACTAAAGTCGAACAGATGTTGGTCCAATGAAAGGGAAGCAACATCTCAGGAAAGTTGCGGCCACATAGTGATGTATTCAAGTCTTCTACACTATCTACCAAGGATGAAAGTCTACATCATGTGAATAAAGGAGTTGAGGTCAAACATGATGAGACATTGTTTGATTACCGGTCATTGAAGTATACCGTTAACAAACATGAGTCAACCTACCAATAATGAAAGTAGGTATCAAGGCACTGATTACATTCCTACAAGTGTGAATAAAGGAGTCGGTGTCGAACACTTGAGAAATCAATTGATCGGGAGACATTGATGTATTCCCATCGGTTAATGGTGAGAGAGACTGCCACTAATGACTGCAAGCCTCATGGTACTCATAAAACTCTAGGTCCCATATCTAGAATAAATGACTTGAAGTCGATGGAAATAGACCCAATGAAAGGAGAGCATTAAGGCATCCCTCATTAGTCAACATGAGAAACAAAGCAGGAGCTTCATGATTTGGTAGATATCAGACGAAGAACATGTTCACGAACCAACGATCCTGTGCATCTTTCGCGTGTATCAAATGCAAGCAGTACACGAAAAAGACCCTCTAAATAGCAGTAAATGATGAAAATTGCTGACAAAAGTGAGGAAACCAACAATAAGGCTAATGGCATCCAAGGCACTATATGAATCCCAAAGTGTGAATATATGTCTTGCCATCAAACACAAGGGAAACCACCTAGTCAACGACCAATGATGAAATGTCGATTTCTCGGTTCAAGGTGACCTACCGATGATACAAGTAGGGCCAGGGTGCATGATAAGACCATAGTATCATGTGATTCTGAGACAAATTGAGGGTATGGATGACATGCAAAGTCAATATTTCTGAGAAGTGGCCAATGCAGGTTGTGAGACTTCCTTTGAACAAGAGCATGAGACATATGGTGGACTTTGGCAGCATAGAATCAATGATGTGACTATTAGATGTAGGAGGTGCCAATAGCGTTCTCTATAGGGACTAGAAGAGTAACCAGTCGATAGAGAAAGATCTGTAATGAGATCAACTTCCTAAGGCCATGCTAAAACCAAAATTATGATGACACAAGGACTCAATAATTTTGTGCTTTGTTCAAAGGTGACATGACTACTGCCAATTATAATATAGTACTCCCTTCCCGCCCATCTTTTTTTGTTTTTTCATAACAAATGAATGTTATGATATAGAGGAAATGAGTGTCGCAAGTAAGAAAAACTAGTTCCAATAATGGAACGTACCTATGCTTAATGCAAGGAAATTCATGCGGGAGATGGACACTCGGGGTGATGTTTCCTCCAGGGTATAGGGTGTCAAATTGCGAAGGATATAAACAAGGATCTGCTTGGTTGAGGATGCAAAACTGCTTAGGCAATGGTTTATAACGCAAAGCGAGAACCAGCTAAAGGCTCAATACTACAATCAAGGGCATTAGATGCAATCACAACTTAACACCAAAAAATATCCTTTTTTATGTCTTTTAGTCTATTTGGTGTGAAAAGGGGGTAAACTTGTGCCAAATATACATCTTTTCAAATCCAATTTATGAGTTTGAAAAAGACAAGTCACTCAGCAATATTTTTCTATTTTTGATAACAAGTCGGAAAAGATCTTAACTAAGACTCATGACCTTTCAAATCCATTTTAATGAGTGTGAAAGGAACAAATCACTTGGCAATATTTTCGAGTTTTAGACGAGTCGGAAAAGAGCTTAACTAAGACTCATTTTTGGGAGTCCGTGGGGAACAAGGCTGCATGTGCATGAATGAGAAATTAGGTTCATTGTAAAGTCATGTATCAAGTTATAATGGAATCTTGGTCCTAAGGAAAAAACTCGGCATGGGCACCAAATGACAAAGTCGATCTAACTAGGGCACCCATATTTGGTAAGTCTCTACCATTTATTAGTGACACTACCTATAACATACAGAAGGTTTTGTGTCGCAACAAATGGGTTCGTACCTAAGACATAAAAAAGGTGGTAGTCGAAGGATAATGCAAAAATGCATGATGGAGTGGATACCTATCCTATATGTTAGGTTATGAAAATACCTACCCGAGGTGATGAATGACCAATCATGACATTGAAATCTACAGAAAAACTGAGTCAAAAATACAACAAACCATCTCAAGACCACACTTGAATTAGTCCATTAGGTTAAAAAATAGCATGAAACTATATAAAGTGGGTAAAAATAGCTTATAAATAGTAATAAAATAAAAAATTACTGTACGATTTTGATTTTTACCCGAATAGTGCAATTTGGACCAAAAATACCTCTAAGATTCAAATGGTGATTGCGGGAGCATCAGACAATGAAATCACGAACCGTCCCAATCAAGTAAATCTTCATCTCATCTTCTTCAAATTCAGTGGATTACATCTTTTAATTAGGTTCCAATTTTTTATTTTTTTAGGGCGCAAATTAGGATTTTCGCTGTACGCGGGTCTCCTTTGTTAAGGTCGCATGTAAGACAAGGTATATGCTCCTATGTGAACCACAAGGAGCATGTATCAACCCATACACATGACTATGTGCAAAGAAGGCCGCGTATAGGTATGAAAATGGCCAAAAAAGGGTTTCTAACTCAAAAAAAGTGATTTTTTTTTGTAGGATGGTCCTGGAATGGAGATAGTGAGAGCATGAGGAGGTGGATGCAGCTATTGAACAAGATACGATGGCTCAAGTGGCTCTAAAAATATGTGGTTTGTACAAATTTTGGGCTCTCAAAGGAATGAGGGACCAAGTGAGGTTATTGGAGATGTTGGTGGGTTACTGGGACCCTAATAGCGAAATCTTTATCCTCGATGGACAACCACTGAGGATTGAAGTAGAGGAAATCTACTTATTGACTGGTCTATCACACTGAGGGGAGCTTGTGAACCTCAAGTCACACAAAACAGGGAGTGGGATGAAGATTGAAGAGTATATCGATGCCCACTGTATAGCAAGGACTCCCAAGGTGGGAAGTCAAGTCCCCATCCGGGAAATAAGTAATCTCGGTTTGAAGATCATAGTGCTTGTGCTTACCAGGATCATAGGTTCGGCCTCATTTCATCAAGCATAGAGACCACTTATGTTTTACACAGTAGAGTGTGCTAGACCCACTGTATACGACTAGTGTACCTCACTGTTGACCAATATGAAAGGTCAGTTGGCAGAGTGCAAACAAGGGAGTAAGCGAAACTTCAGGTTTGCCTCTATTCTTTGCAGCTTATTTTTTGAGCAGGTTCCAAGTCTGGGACCTAGAGTGGAGGTTCTTCCTAGAGGACCACACGATCCATTCATGGTACGGTGGATCGAGGTCATGAGACAACAGGGGGGAGGTAGGGTGACCACACCATACAACGATGATTTTTTCTTCTGGTGGCAGTGATAGATCATTGCGTTGGATGACTATACCTATGCGGGGATTGATTTCCAAGGAGATCCTGATATGCCAGTTCCACCAGGGGTCGCCTACGGTGATATAGGTAAAAAAATTTAAATATTTCATTTTTTTTTGTATTTTTTTATTTAAGGAACAAAAATATTTTTGGAATGGTGTTTGAGTATTAACTAGACACTTGTGTAATCGCAGACGTGGGTCTGTGATGGCCAAAGGGATTCCTACGACATAGACAGAGGAACCGGGGAGATGAGGTGATGGGAGGAGAAGCGGAGAGAGTCCTACAAAACGTGCAGGGAAACATGTCTCGTTTGACACAGAGGATTCCTATGGTTTAGGTAGAGGATCTACTTGAATCCATGTAGCGACAAGTGGTTGGTGTACCTAGAGCATGGGTACGACTCTTCTGGTGTCTTGCAAACACCGTGGTTTTCTACCATGACACACATCCGACACCACAGGCGTATATGTCGTGGGATATGTATACCATATTTATATGTGTATTGAGGTTTTTAGCCCCAATTTTGTAATATAAACACCATATTTTGAAATATATAAAAAAAGATCTTCAGCTTTACTTATATCTTACAATGCATATATTGATTTAAATGTTTTCTTTTCTTTATTAATGTGACAAATGCCAATCTAAAACATAGTTATCATAGGCATCAGATACATGATTAGAACTCCTAGGAATGTGATAATATGTAATAAAATCAAATTGTCATTCTAAAAGACGTACCTGTAGGAATCGATGGAGTAAAGTAGGATAACGCACGCGGTAATGGTCGTTCAACTGACATACTACTAACTGGGAATCCAGATGAACTTCTAAAGAGAGAATGTTATGCGAGATAGAATCATGCAAAAGTTATATGACAGTGCTATATTGGGCCACATTATCCGTGGATGGCCCTAGGCATGCGCCACCTGAAGACACCAGCAAACCCTTGGGTGAGTAAACCACCCAAGCAGCAAAAGCCAAGTTCCGTGTATAACAACTGGCTCCGTCTGTGAATCCTAGGTAGACCGAAGACTCCATTGACATCTGCAAACAAAGGGAAAACTTGATAAGCAAGCTAAAGACAAAAGAAAAGGATGAAAGAGATGTATATACACTAAATTTACATTAGTATACAAAGAGTTTCGCCCAAGCCTAGGGCTCAAGCATAGTACCTTTTCAAGTAGAGCCTGTTTCTGGGCTCGACCAACTTATTCCCTTCATAATATTCTAATTCGTAGGCTCCTTTTTCTAGGACATGTCACACGATGTAAGGATTGTGCCACATGGGTTTAAACTTGCCTGCCCTAGTGGTTCTTTGGCTTGATCATACAAGAGGACTAAGTCACCCTCGACATACAACCGGGGGCAAACAGACTTGTCGTATTGAACCTTGACACATTTCTTGTTTTCCTTGATAGCCATAAAGGTGTCTCGACGTTACTCATCAAGACTCTCTAGGTGCACAAGGCATCACTCTAAATCTAAAGTGTTAGGTAGGAGCTCGACTACCATCTTGCGAGAAGGGATTTCGCATTCAACAGGAAGGATCAACTCCACACCATGCACTAACTAAAAAGGGGAAAAACCAGTGGCAGTCCTAACCGAGGTTCGGTATGCCCAAAGCGCGGGATATAGCATGATGTGCCAATTGGAATTACTTTGACTGACATTTTTTTGGAAAATGGTCTTGAGAGACTTGTTGATGGCCTCTACTTGCCCATTTTCTTGGGGGTAATAAGGGGATGAATGACCGTGTCTAAACCCCAACTTAGATGCTAGTTCTACCATCATTTCATTCTAAAAGTGGCTACCATGATCAGTGACAATCTCACTCGAGATACCGACTCGCGCGATAATTTGGTTGAAAACGAAGAAGGTTGCAGTCTTCCCATAGAATTTTACAGTAGGCATGGCCTCAAACCACTTAGTAAAGTAGTCGACGGCCACGATAATGTGTTGATGCCCCACAATGGAATTTGGGTTGCAATCGATGAAATCTATCCCCCACTTGGTGAAGGGACCGACAGTGATGACTGGGTGAAGAGGGGATGGATGCGAGCGCATTTTCCAAGTGAACACCTAGCAGGATGACACTTCTTAACTGCTTCAATACAATATTTAAAGATAGTGGGCCAGAAATAACCGGCTCGCAGGATTTTTTGGGTTGTCACAAGCCCGGATAGGTAACCACCACAAGCCCCTTTGTGGCAATCATTTAGGACTAACTCATCTTCCTCATGAGTTAAACAATGATGCAAGATATTATCTACTCCTGGATGATACAAAGTGTTGTCGACGATGGTATACTTTTTGGCTTGGTATCTAACACGCCATTGATCATCTCACGAGAGATGCTGAGCGAAATTCAAGGTTTGACGATACAAAAAAATGTATCCATACCAGGGATCGGATGATGAGACAAGGAAAATGTGTTCGTCTGCAAACAAATCAACATGGATAACATCCTCGTCTAATCGTGGAAAATCAGATATTAATTCTGCAAAAACTAGTGAATTCTTGGACTTGGCCGAAGCAAAGTCATGATCAAATTCTTGTAAGATGACAATCCATTTATTATATTTTCCTCCGATGATACATCTAGTAAGGATGTATTGAAACAGATTGACATTGGCCACCACCGTATTCTTGCAAAGTAAAATATTGTGATGCAAGCGTTGGACTGTGTGAATGGAAGCTAAAGTTATCTTTTCAACGTGAGAGTAATTAAGCTCAGTACCGACTAAATTTCGATATAGTGGATGACGTGATCATGGAATTCATCATCCTCTTGAACTAGAACCATACCAATCATATCTATAGACACATCACTATACAGTGGGTAATCTCTACTCTAATCAGGATATTTTAGCAGAGGGGTCGATACCAAGGCTTTATTCAAAGCGTCGAAAGACTCCTGGGCTCACTCATCCCAGATAAAGGGGGTGTCTGTTATAACCCTAAATTGCACTATCCCTGCTTACCT
>JASDQU010515242.1:122233-137319 GCA_032191745.1 Picea mariana | reverse complement strand
GGTCTTCTTACATTCGCCTTATTCTATTTTATTGAAAGGTCTTATTAATATTGACCTTTATTACATCCGAATACATTGATCTACCTATGTGTGGGTTAGGACCTTAACAGTACATCATCTCATTGTTACATGTCAGTGACAAGTATGCATATGTGATTGTATCTTATGCTTGGTGATGGTATGGTATGTTGTTCATGAGTTTATACCTAAGACTTCAAAGTATAATTTCAAGGCATCCAAAAATAAATAAGGTTTCAGTGTTGACAAGAAGATCAATACTATTAAGAAAGTGAAGCTATGGTAGATTTTGAAGCTGTCTTTGCCTAGATTCCCAACGTTCTCGGGAACTTATGTCCTGTTCAATCACTTCCCATGAGCGTTCAATCTCAACTTAGGTATTAGTGGTCTCAAGTATGGTATTAAACAAGGTTAAAGCAATGCTGGTCTGATCATTAACACTAGGCTCAATATTGGGCTGATGTGCAACATGTACAGTCATGGAAAAAAGGAAAGTCGAAATATCTGTTGTTTTTCTTTAATATTTTTTTTTTCTACTTTCAATTATATGAGAAACGTTCCTAAAATTGAATTAATGGTATAACAACTCATAGGTCGTCTTTCGTATTTGAGTTAAATTTGAAAATGATGAATGTGATGAGAGAAAAACATAAAGTTATTGAACAAAGGAAGGCATCAATCACATAATAATATCACTTAGCTACAGAAGAAGAAAATAGATGAAAAACCTTTAATGAAGCATAAATGTAGAAATCTAACTAACTCTCAAATCTTATATTTTCTAATAGAAAACACAGAGGAAAATTTGTAAGCAATCAGATAACTAAATGAAACATATAATCACAGTAGATGTTGTACTAAGTTGTGATTAGGCATTCATCAAAGACATCTAAATAAATATGCTCAAATATGGAGGAACAAAAGAACACATAACTCAAGAGTGATGAAATATGGAGTCTCTGATATGTACTTGTATTAATTCTTGAAAATGAGATATTTCTCTCTTACAATCGGTAAAAAAAATAGCCCCCTTTTAGTCTTTTGAAAATATATTTATACAAAAAAAATTCAACCCTAGGTGGTTGGAATTCATGTTATTTCTAAATGATAATGGTTAATAATGGTTACAAAATGAAAACTTGAACCATTAGACTTGGTTCTTTTATATTTCTTTCTTATACCGGTAGAACAGGTATACGTATGTTACTTCATTGATTCTTTGAAGTACTTCCTTCACCTTGCTTGAGACATTTGACACACCTTCTTAGGAATTGTACCAATAGCCTTGAAGGTTCAGTCACATCTTTTGCCTCAAAAAGATACAACGTTCTCTGTATTTGTGACAATTTGTCTTCTATGTGTTTATCTTAAGAAGTCATTGACTGTAACTATAAATTTGTCTTTACCATCCATCTATCTATTTGAGCGATGCAACCTACTTCAGCTGTGAAATTTCAATCTAAGATTCCTTTAATCTCTCTTTGATGCTAAGTTGATGTTTTACATATGTTGATTTGTCCTAGTATCTCAAAAAAATCATCCTTTCCAATGCCTAGTGATTCTTTTTTTAGCAAATCAAAAACCTCTTCACAATCCCCTTTTATTTCTTTGGCCATTCTTTTAATCTCAACTATATTGGCCTCCCATTCCTTCAATATTATATCACCTCTGATTTGTTCTGCAACAGTCAATCTAGGGGTTACAGGTACTTATTCTCTAGCCGATGACACTACCACTTTTTGAAAGGTGGTTTTGGCTGCATTAGCCTCTCTTTCTTTGAAACTGATATTATCTAATGATTGATTTACTTCCTGAAAATGATTTTGGATGATCTCTACCTTAGCCAAAAGGATTTTTTGTGTTATTTCCAGTTTCTTTAACACTTTCGATGCTTGATCTTGGAACACTGTTATATCCATAACCATTTTTTCAGTGGAACTTACCTAGTTTTGTAATTGTTTAACCAACTCATCTTGCTAGACATGACTGGACTTGAGCAGTTGGATTTCGTGTCTATCAACAACTCTAGCCTTCTTAAGTCCTTTATTTACCTCATCTCTGATATTCTTCTCTATATTCTTTACTTGATCTCACAACTGACTTATCATCTGATTTCTCTGATTCAACCTTTCTTTTAGGTTATAGACTGAGAACAAGTTTGTTGTTGCAAAAGCTCCCAAAGATCCTGCTACCTCTATAGAAAAGTATTCATCTTCCAAATTTTGTCCATCCAATAATACTCTGTTCTTTTTTACCATTTCACCCCCTTTCTGGTGCATTTCTTTCTTTACTACAAATTTCCTTTTCTTACTAAAAAATAAATCAGTAGGAGGTATTTCTTCAATAGGGATAGGTGTGAGCTCCCCTATGAATATTACCTCTACATTAGGGTTTCCTTTGGTGAACTGTAATGGCGTGATAGCCTCAATGAGGATGTCGATCTCTGTGGATAATTTTTTTTCAGCTCCATCTATAGTTGATTTATCAGGTGAAGACAATGGATTATCTTCTCCTTTCTTTTTTAATGTTTCTGATTGATCTTTGGACTGGTCATCAGATACCTCTGTCACTGTGATATCCTTTTTTTGAGTTGAGATCTCAGAACTATCTGGGATTTCTAAGGATTCTTGTTTGTTAGAGCTCCCAACTTCTGGGTTTTGGGTCTCTCTTTGTTGGGTAGCTGGAGACTTTGGGTTTTCTCCTTGTAAGAATTTAGGGAGGACACTTCTTCGGTGTTTTTGGAAAATGTAAAAATTAGCCATTTCACTAGGTGGTAGAGATCAAACTTGACTTAGAACTTCTTGGTAAGATCTTAACCCTCAAAACATTTCATCTTGAGGGGACTCTTCATGTTCATACCTTTTAATATTGAAACTGGACATATGGTTTCCCATGACCTTCTGTGGGTCATGCTTCTTGAATTCAATGTTAACCAGATTTATCTCTTATAAGGCTACAACCTCCACTCTGGAATGGCCAAAATATGACAAAGAAAATGCATCGATCTGTAAAGGAAAATATGGCCATACCTATTTCTGCACGGCTTTGAGCTCCTTGCTAATCTTGTCGAGTACAGTTTGTTGTGCAACCTCATGGCATACCATTTGGTTTGGTAAAAATTATGGTAATGCATACGGGGGAACTAAACAATCGAAAACTCTGATATAAGATAAGTGTTCCTCTTTACTCAGGTTAACCATAATGTTGTCTAAAATTATAGGAGGTGGGTGACCAAATATAACCGTATGCATCAACACCACTACCCAATTACAAATTTCTTAAAATAAATCTTTTTCCTTCTCTTCCCAGAGCTTTGAATGATAGTGATGAATTAGTTTTACACTATATGGAGTCCAAATCTAGCTCATCAATGGGAAAGGTGTCAGGAAACATATGGCGTCCATAATATAAGATGACATAAAGAATGAATTTGGTTTCCCTTTGGTTTTCTTTGTTTGATATTTTGTGATTTCTGTAGCTAGATTATCTGACAATATCTTTGCCCAGTCAAAATAAAATCCTTCTGCCACTGAGTGTATAATGGGTACCCATGGTAGAAAGAAATGGGTTGTGTTCTCTTTTCCATAAATTATGCACATCATCATGGGTATATCCATGAACTGTGGTTCAAGCAATGAGATTGAATATACGACATGAGATTTGGCTCTAAACTTTTTGGGGCCTGAACACCAATCTTTGATCAAGTCAGAAAGACTCTTTCCATATTGATCACACTCCTTATTATTAAAATTCACTTGAAACCTGGCATTATAAACAAATTTTGATGTTGCAGACAATTTATACATGACATGTATGTGTTCTGACCGAAATGACTCAACAACTACCTTCTGAGAGTTGAATATAGTTCTATTTGGGATATCTACATGATCCAATGCCCATCCAATCATGTCAGTGTAAGGTAAAAGTCTCGGCCTAGTTGCTACCTTATGCAACTCTACCTGAGCGATAATCTTATATTTGGTAGATAAGTTATCCTTTTCATTGTCGCTTGAATCATCAGGGCATTTTACCACTTTGTATTGTATGGTGTTGAACACTTGCATCCAGGTTTTAACTATGTTTATAATTTTGGGCGAAGTATCAGAAATAACATTTGTGTTCTGGCCAGAACTTTCGCTAGTTGCTTTGGATGCTTTCCGTGGAGCCATGATATCAAATTTCAAATTTCTATCACCTGTTACAGAGAATGATAATGTATAAAACTAGTTATTTCACTAAGTTGGCTCTATGAAAACAAGAATGTAATTCAGAACTAAAAAATATTTTTACCTTAAATGCATAAATCATGCGTATACCTTTACCGACAACGCGTTTAATTTCTTTAATAAAAACTATTTGGGTGTTAAAATTGGATCTTACTTGGAATCATTTCCCTAAATCATATATTAATTTTATTAATGGTCGATACCTTGAGAAGAGTGCAGAATTTGAATGTATCCGAGCTATTATTAAGCAATAGATTAATTAGGGTATAATCTTCATTTAGTACATTAATCAATAAAACTTATCATTTAATCGAGTTTCGACGTTTTGGATCTTCGTGGATATTTATAACATTTTAAACTAAGACTTATGAAATGTGAAGTTGTGATAGGTTTAATTAAGTATAATCATTTTTAAGTCTTCTAATTAACCACGATTATTTTTAGAATGGTGGGGTTTAGGGACTTCAAATCTTTTATATGTAAGAGTTTCCGAGTCGCGAAGTCGTGATGAGATTTTCTTATCGTTAAAATTTCTTAATCTTTAATTAATCTAGCTTAACAATTAATACTTTTGGGAATTCAGGTATCAGGGCTTCGAAGATACTCAATGTTGAACCTTCGTACTTCACGAAACCCCGATTCCCAAAATTTCAAAAGAAAACCTTTATATAAATTAATTCATTAATAAATAGGCGGCTCCATAATCTCTTAAGAATTTTAGACCATTGGATTAATCAAAAGGATTCATTCGATGATGATTATCCAAGTGCATTTTTTTTTTTTGGTTTTATTTAAACAAAAATGAAAGCTAATTTAGTCTGAAGATTAAAATAACATGTATGTTTCAACATAGGCTCCATCTAGGGATCTCATCTCCCTGCAGGACAAAAAGAATAGTAGACCAACTGCCTTTATTGGGTAAATGGATTCATTATTGCATTTCTGTGAAACACATCTGAAGAAGACACAAAGAAGGATTTTAGAATTTCATCCTTATCTTTGAAAACTTTGAAAACTTAATCATTCTATGATTCTCAAGTTAGTCTTATCAATGCTTTTCCTTTCCTAAAACTGACTTCAAATTTGTCTAAGATAATAAAAAAAATCTTAATTGTTCCACTAGATTTTATTTGATTTCGTTCACATCAAGGTAAAGTGATTTCAATATTTCAAATTAGGGAGTCCTCATCTAGCTTATAATGTAGATCTAGTCAAAAAGAACTAGTTACCAGAGCACCTTATAACTCATGTATAATAACCTAGTAGATATTGTAGACATTGCTTCACTGCCATCGAGCCTGTTCAGTACCTCGGTGAAGTTATAAATTTCCCACATTGAATTTCCTTTCACCACTTCAATTAGTAATTTATCAATTAAATGTTGAGATGAGGGCAATCACTTAATGAATTCCCTTTCATAATCTCTTTTGGACTAGATGGGCACAATCATTTTATGAACTTCCTTTCACCATCTGTCTTTTTTTAAAACATGAAGTGGGTAAATCAATTGGTATGCAGTATACTCGAGAAGATATTTGTTTACAATTTTACAACAGAGGTCTGTCAACTCATTTTGATTTTTCTGGACTAATCCTTCCATGACCTTCAAAACATCTTCTCCTTCAGGGAATTTCTCAAGGGGAGCTCTTATTTCACAGGGACTTTCCTTGAGCGAAACTAATCAATTTAATCTTGTTAGAAGGACTAAGATAGTTAGGATTATCCTAGACATACTTCCCGTTCATTTAAAGTTAGAGGAATTATAAGAATCTTTACCCATTCTCGTTTTGAGGATTAGTTTATGATTTTCCAAAGTTAAGGTGAGACCCTTCTCCTCTATGAAGCTTAAGGGATGGTATTCAAGAATCATGTGAAAATATAGCTTGAAAATGAACTGGGGAACTAAAAAAGGTTTCCAATGTTTTGTTGTAAGTACATTCACTCTCAAACAAGCTTATTACTTCACTCTTAAAACTTTTCCTTAAGGTCTTTTTATTGTTTTATTTATTTTTTTGGGTTAGAGAAAATTTTTAGACAATTAAAAGTATCTTTCATTTATCTGATTAAAGATTTGGTGATGATATTAGTAAACATAAGATTTTTGTCTTACTTATTAACGTCTCCTAGAAAATTTTAATTTGAGTTTACAAGACAGAAGTTCATACCTCAGAATTAGTTTATACTTCCAGCCAAGCAAACTATTAGTTTATTACCTGTTTTGAGAGAAATTTAACACGAGTATCTATGCATGTCACATTTTTGATATCTCAAGTCTCCCGACTATCCGCAAGCATCCTATAATAAGACAAACATAATAGTTGTTAGGAAATTTTGTAGATTAGAAACCTTCTTATTGCATATTTTGATTTTTTTATTTTTTGAAATTAACTAATTTGTTTCTATTTACAGTGAAAATAACAATAAAAACTTATCAAAGGAAAGCTAATTATATACAAAACATGAAACCAAACTAGTATGTACAATGAGAGTTTGGAAACATATTATTGCATGAAATGTTTTAGGTAACGCTCGTTGATAGGGGCGTTAAGGATCTTTCCGTCGAGATTTTGTAACAAGAAGGCATTATTTCCTTCAAAGGCTGTAATTTTGTATGGTCCACACCAGATCTGGTCAAACTTACCATGCTTCCCATCATCTTCTTTCCTGGCTTCCCATTTTAAAACCAAATCACCAGGGAGAAATTCCCTATCTTTAGCTTTTTGATCAAATAAGGCTTTCATGTTAGCCTGGTATTTCTGTAGTTTTTCATCTACTTCAGCCCTTTTTTGATGAACTTCAATCAATTGAATTATCCTCCTGGTAATGTCATTTGGATAATATTTTGAGTCTTTCCAGAGTTTCATTGCTGGAAGCGCTAGATTTATGGGTAAAATAATGTTAGTGCCATATACCATCTGAAATGGATACATTCGGATTGATTGTTTTGTGCCTATCCTAATAGCCCATAAGGCATATTTTAAATGTACATGCCATGCTTTCTTATTTTTGGTCAGTACTTTTTTAATTATAGTGATCAATATTTTGTTAGATGACTCAGCTAATCCATTAACCTGTGGATAGTAGGTCATGGAGTGTCCTAGCACAATGTTGTGATTTTGATAGAAACTTATCATGGCCATGGATTTGAAATCTTGAGCATTATCAATAACTATTTTTCGAGGACAACCAAATCTTGATAGAATATTCTCTTCCAAAAAACTGATCACTACTGTGTCTATTGCATTTTTCATAGGAATAGCTTCCACCCATTTAGTAAAATAGTCTGTAGCTGTCAGAAACCATTTATGTTGAGAACTTGAGTGTGGATGAATTTATCCAATAAAATCAAGACCCCATTGCTGAAACAGAGCTTTAGTTTTAACTGGAACTAATGGTAATGCCAAAAATTTTTGCTTGCCTGTGAATGCTTGGAAGGGGTTACAAGTTTTGACTTTAGCATTTACATCAGTGAATAATTTCGGCCAATAATATCCAGTTCTTAAGATTTTGTAAGACATTTCTCTCTAGGCATGATGTCCTCCACACACTCCTTCGTGAAATTTATTTATAACTTTTTCTGTTTTAGATTCTACTAAACAACTCAGTAAGAAACCGAGAGGATCTTTCTAATATAATTGACCATCTACAATAGAATATTTCACAGCGGGTAACTTCAATGTTCTATTTTTAGATGGGTTTAGGTCGATGGGGCATTGAAGGGTCAGTAGATAAGAAACAATGTTGCTATACCAAGTTGAACAAGTAAATTTTTCTAAAATTTTAGTTGCGGGTACAGTAACAACAAGTTCATCTATCTCTAAAAATCCTTCATACTCTTGTAGATGATTTATTCCGAGTGATTTTAAATTTGATTCAGTCAATAACTTAGCCAAGCCTTGACCTTTAACTATTTTAGTTGGTTTATCTTCTAGGTCGAACTCCTCAATTTTAGCTAACCATCTGCCCCTCCTTCCATCGCTATCGGGTTGAACCAATATATCCTTAACAAAACTGGTGGGTACATAAGCAATAATCTTTGAATGTAGTAAATAGGTTCTGAAATATTTGAGGTCTTTCACCATTGCGTAAGCTTGTTTTTCCAATATATCATATTTTATCTCAACATCTCCGATACTTTTTCTAAAGAACGCAATTGGCTGCTCAAAACCCTCATCATTCTTTTGTAACAATATGGCTGAAATAATATGTTCAGAAGCAAATGAAAAAATCAATAATTCTTTCATATAATATGGGATTTCTAGTACTGGTGCTTCACCTATGACCTTATTAATGCCTTCAAACAACTCCTTGGCCTCACTCGCCCACTTGACCTCACTGTCTTTCTTAAGCATATCTATAAACAATTTTACAATGAGAAATTTAGGATGAATTTTCTCAAAAAATTTATTTTTCCTAAGAATAACTGAATTTCTTTTCTATTCCTAGGAATATTAATAGTATCTATAGCTTCAATTATTTTCAGGTCAATTTTAATTCCATACCTATACACTATATGGCCCAAGTGTTTACCTTCTTGCATTGCAAAATTAGATTTATTGGGATTCAGAGACAAATCAAATTTGCGACATTTTTCAAAAGTCTGCTTGAGGTGTGCTAGATGTTTCGCATCAGATTTAGAAAACACAGTTAGATCATGAATATAAATAACAATGAACTTATCTCTTTCACCGATAAAGGTGATGTCCATATCTCGTTGGAAAGTTTCTCCTGCATTCATTAAACTGAAAGGCATTTTATCATACATAAAGGTACCCCAAGGAGTAGTGAACATAGTTTTCTCTTTATCATCTTCATGTACTACAATTTGATTGTAGCCCAAAAATCCGTCAATGATAGACATTCTATTTTCTCCAGCTACTTTTTCTAACATGTGATCCATTTTAGGTAATGGATAATTGTCTTTGAGTGATGATTTGTTTAGATTTATGAAGTCCACGCATAGTATGATTTCACCATTTTCTTTCTAAACTAAATTAGCTACCCACTCAGAGTATTTGAGTGGGACAATGATCTTGGCATCTATAAGTTTCTTTACCTCTTTTTCTATCACAAGCAATAATATAGGATTTATTTGTCTGAGCTTCTCCCTGAATGGTTTGACACCTTTCTTTAGAGTAATTTTGTATTCCATTATGGTGGTATCATAAGTTATTAATTCATCATAGGACCAACCAAAAATATCTTTATACTGTTTGAGCAACTCAACATATTTAATTTTTATCTTAGGAGGAAAGTACTTGGATAATTTTACCAACCTAGGATTTTCTTTGGTGCCTATATCACAATCTTCAACTTCTTCTAGATGAGGCTGTAAAGTAGACTTAAAAGGAATGTCGTCATGATTAAATAACCTCTCGAAGGGGATCATACCTTTGGAGATTTGATTATTTTTCAAAATAAGCATACGGTGATTAGCAATCTTATCTTGAAAATCTTAAAGATCTTCCCCTTCCTGCATGATCCAAGATGGATCATTCTTATTTTCTTGGTCGATATGTGTTTCGGAAAAGTCATCCACCATTTCTAAAAATTTCATGATTTGTTCATCATCCTTGAAAACTTGCCAATGTTGTATATTATTTGGAATGGAAGGTCTATGTCTCATATCTATATGGTGTTTAAGTTTGAAAACTGTTGGAGGCATAAAAGTTGAAGCCTCTTTGGCCAACAAATCTGCCCGTTGATTTTCTATTATGGGGATGTAATGCAAATTAAGCGATGAGAAAAAATTCTCGATCAGATCCGAGGCACAATTTCTATAAGATATCAACCTTGGGTGCTTAGTCTGGTACTGATGGTTAATTTGTTTTATGATTAGTTCCACATCACCATAGACTTCTAAGTTATTCATTTTTAATTTCCTGGAAACTTCTAATCCTAAGACCAAGGCTTCATATTCACATACATTGTTAGTGTAATCTATGTCCCACTGTAACCTGTAAGAAAAAGGAATAATGAACTCATCATCGGGTGCCACAATTAACACTCCATCTCCTTCTCCTTCACAAGATGAAGCACCATCAAAATAAATTTTCCAAACTCTAGTATTATATACATCTTTAAATATCTTTTCTATTTTTTCTTTTTCTATACAATTTTCTTCTATAAATTCATTTAAATCATCGTCAATGGATAAAATACAATTTTCTAAATCCTGGTCTACAATATAAACAGGGTATTTATTTATTGTAAACGCCAACCTTGTTTCTTTGTACAAGAGAGTGAACTGTCCATCGAAGATCGAGATTGTGTTGTATGTCATGTCGAGTTGGGGGGATCCTCCAAGTTTAGCACCCCAAGATCTGGATAATATCATGCCATACTTTGGAGGTATATCATCAACAACCACATCCATCAGAAAACTTTTTACAGTAATCTGTGCAAGATTAACTACTAAATATTTTATCATACCCACACATTTAACCTTTCTCGAATCAAAAGAATACAAATCTCCATATGGTCAAGTGATTTTGAGACCAAGTCTATTCATAATATATTTGGGCATCACATATTGAGAAGCTCCAGAATACAACGTGCAATTATGGAGTAGGTGATCATGCATAGTTAGCATAATATAAAAAGGGGCGACAGTATCTCTCGCACCTTCAAAAAGTGGACCAAAAATTGTATTAGGCCTTATCATCTTCTAAATTTATAATGTCAACCTGAATTTCATTATCTGAAAAATTACTTAGTTTAGCAGTTTTCTTTCTGTATACTATTTTTTTTTCTAGTTCAACCAGAGGTATAGGGATTTTGGTTTTATTAATTTCACTTTCTAGACTGAAATTTCCCGTTGTCTTATCAAATTCTCTAGTTTGGATTTCTATCTCCTTCCTTTCTGGTTTATTAATTTTTGATGCTTTTGTTTCAGCTATTTTTGTTTCTGCCATCGGCATTTCCACTTTTCTTGTATTAATAATTGGCGTTTCTGTTGGCTTTGTCTTGGTAGACTATGTATCAACAGTCTGTTTTTCAGCATCTTTTGGATATGCCTCGTCTATTTCCCCTCTCGACAAATTTTTTTTCGGTGCGGCAGATGTGACATTTCTACGTCTAGGCCTTAGATTATATTTTTGTTGGAGCTCACCCATTATATTATCAACGATTCCTTGATAAGACGAATCCTCTATAATATTTATATTCTCATCATTTTTAGACCTGTATCCTGTATTTAAAGATTTTTCATAATCTTGTCTCGTCAAATAAGGTTCTTGACAATCATCGCCAAGATTATTTAAATCTTCTTCTAAATCCTAAAAATTTTGCATGTCCTCTCCCCCTATAAAATTTTCATTTTTGAAGGGAACCTAAATCTTTTGATCTTCATTCTTGATTTGTCTTTGTTGCATTTGAGGATTAGGATTTCTTCTGAAATCTTTTCTAGGGAACTGATCATTCTTGGATTGATCCAATTCCATTTTTGAGATTTTATTTGACAATTCTTTAATTATTCTCACCATGTCATCCATCTTATCTTCCAAACACCTCCCAGATCTAGAGGGTCCTGCTTGTCCTATGTACCATCTGGCTTTTTTATTTCTCATTTCAAATTTAGCTTTTAACTTTCCCAATGCCATTATGTTTGTTTCAATTTCTACAACGTTATCCTCCATTTTAGTGAGATCAACATATATCCTTTCTCTTAAAAATAGAGCGAAATGTGGATCAAAATACCCAACAAAAGTTACTTTAGCTACAGGTTGGGAAGGTTTAACCTCAGCTATAATTTTATTATATAATTTATTAAATCTTTGGGTAAACTCAAGAACTGATTATGAATTTTTCTTTCTCAAAGCTCCAAACTCGGTTAGATAATAAATATGATATGTCCTTTCTCCCCATTGTATAATAAAAGAATTTTCCAACTCATCATATGATCCTATGGATCCTGCCGGTAGTCCTCGGAACTAGGTTCTCATGTATACTTTGAAATTTTGAACTAGGAGTCTTGAATAAATATCCTTGTGTTCAATACCAAGGATGTCAGCAAATTGATCAAAGAAATTTATGTATTTGATAACAGTCAAATCTCCTTCTCTAGTGAACTTTGACAGGTTTTTCATATAATTTTCAGGTAGATCAAGGAGAGGGACTGGGAGAACCAAAGGAGCATACCTAGTAGCTACTTTAGAAAATATTCTAGGGTGTGGTGGTGGTACTTGACCACCTCCTCCTCCCCCAACACCACCACCCCCGACCGCAACCATTGATAATTTAGAGGATGAAACTTGGAGATTATAGAGAATACTTTTAAAGATGTGCGGTGACCTTTTGGTTACATCTAGATAAAGTAGGACGGTTTTAGAGAACCGACCATTGGGAGACAGGAAATTTGAAAAATAGGGATCCAGAAAAAGAGGATTGGTTTCTTCAGACTCACAGGATGTGTACATAGGAGAACCAACATGAGTCAAATCAAGGTATAAAGAATCTTATGAACCTTGAGAGTTTTGGAGGTGAACTTTAGGAACTGACGAGATATCAATTGCAACAGGAAGTGAGAAAGATATTTTACCTCTATTGGTAAAAAAGACAGTTGGAAAAGTCTCGACTTTAAACTTGGGTAAAACCAACTCAGGTTCTAGGGTTTCGATTCTATCGATGGATGTTTCTCTGAAAAGGAATTGGGTAGAACCTTCTTGTGAAGATAACCGCTCAAGTAGACCCCTGGTATTTGATTGCATGGATTTGGGTTGACAAATTTTACTTGTTGATGAAGCAGTCTATTTAAGGTATCTTCTTGGTTTCAGAAGTTTTTCAAGATCGGATACATGCGAGGTCTGTTTATCATCTGGATTTTTTCTATTAAATTCCAGGTTATTAGTTGTGGAGTCTCCAAGTGAAAGATACAAATTATCCTTATAAAGTATTCACTCCTTTTTCACTATGAAAGAAAGAAACTTACCAATGTCATTCTCCTAGGGAGAAATAGCTTTGTTTCTTCGTCCCCAGAAACGGTGCCAAAAAGATGTTGTTCCTGAGTTTATACTTAAGGCTTCAAAGTATAATGTCAAGGCATCCAAAAATAAATAAGGTTTCAATGTTAACAAGAAGATCAATACTATTTAGAAAGTGAAGCTATGGTAGATTCTGAAGCTGTCTTTTCCTAGCTTCTCAATGTTCTCGGACACTTATGTCCCATTCAATCACTGTCCATGAGCGTTCAAGCTCAACTCAAGTATTAGTGGTCTCAAGGATGGTATGAAACAAGGTTAAAGAAATTTTGGTTTGATCATTAAGAATGGGTTCAATATTGGGCTGTTATGCAACAGGTATAGTCATGGAAAAAAGGAAAGTCGAAAGATCTATTGTTTTTCTTTAATATTTTCTTTTTCTACTTTCAATTATATGAGAAAAATTTCCTAAAATTAAATTAATGGTATTGTTGTCCCCGATATCTAGGGATAACTAGGAGACCATGTCTCAAGGCCCACAGGTCCTAGACATGGAGTACCGAGAGTAGGATTGACTTGAGCATGGCCCTAGAGGGCCCATCTTTCTTCTCCTTTGCTAGATTTGTCCAGTCAGCNTTGATTTCATGAAGTACTAACCCACTGCAAAGCACATTCTAGTTTCCTTTGTTTTGTCTCGCAAACAGGTGCATCATCAGTGGTCTTATCTTCCTGACTATCTCTCTTGGGCAACAATCTGTGAAAGGGGTTTCCTTGACTTGGCCTTTACTCTTTAGCCTTCATTTAATCCAAATTGCCTTAGGGACGTCTCCCTTGGAATTGCCCTCCTAAATAGAAAGAGCTCCCCATCGAGGTGACTGTGGGTGGGGAAGCTTCTGTTACGCCGGTTTCAAGCCCTGACTCAAGCCCTTTGGACCTTTTCTACAAACCGTGCGATAACACTGATCATTACCTGCTCTCTGGCCTGCTAGACTTCTACCAGTTGATGAATTCTTCGGATCATATCATTGGGCTCTTCTTGATAATCCTGGAAGAATTTCGCTACGGGAATGGCCAGCTGGGTAGGGAAGACAGCTTGTGCTCCGTACACTAACTGGAAAGGGGAGATGCCTATAGATCTCTTTGTGGTCACCCAATCGGCCCATAGAGCAAATTTTAGCTTCGAATTCCAAGACCTTTTGTTGTCCTCCAATAATCTTTTGATGATCTTTATCAAGCTTTTGTTGGAGGACTCTGCTAAACCATTGCCCTGGGGATAGTATGGGGTGGAGTGAATCAGTTTGATTCCAAATTGTTCACAAAACTTGACTAACGGTTCAGCCTTAACAGAGGCTGCGTTATCAGTAACAATATTTGTTGGGCAGCCGAACCTTGTGATGAGGTCTTCCAGGAATCCAATAATTACCTTGTGGGAAGCGCTCCTGGTGGGGATGGCTTCAATCCACTTAGTAAAGAAATCTGTGGTAGTCAGGATCCATTTGTGCTGCCCGCTAGAAGCAGGGTGGATTTCTCTAATAAAATCTAGGCCCCATTGCTGGAAAGGTCCATGTTATCCCCGATATCTAGGGATAACTAGGAGATCATGTCTCGAGGCCCACAGGTCCTAAACATGAAGTACCGAGAGCAGGATTGACCTGAGCATGGCCCTGGAGGGCCCATCCTTCTTCGTCTTCGCCAGATTTGTCCTGTCAGCAGTAGCGGCTTCCATCACCACCGGCTTGGACTTGCATCGGAGATGACTCTTTCTCCATGAGGTAATTGGTCCGAGGTATCATGGTATGTGTCATGTTTGATCATTATGACCCTCTTATATATGCATTAGGTTCCTTTCATTTCTGATGATTGCTTGGATCTTACACTAATCCACTTGACCATTGTTGGGGTGATTGATGTGGTGACTTAGCAA
>JASDQU010515242.1:50617-69558 GCA_032191745.1 Picea mariana | reverse complement strand
GTACTCACAAAAGAAAGGATCAGACATGTGATGATGAGGAGAAGCACAAACACATAAATTTATTTAAAGAGAATAATTTTAAGAAGAAAAGTCTTTGTGTAAACAATGATGATGATCCTTAAGATGATGAAGACAATGAATCCTCTATTGAAGATAAACTAAATGACTTCATACTTATGGACAAAGAGGATTATGATAATAAAATCACAGGAAGTGAGGCTAATGAAGAAGAAGTTGTGGTTGATATGGAAGGAGAATTGATCAGTGCACTGGAAGAGATTGACAAACTCAGAATTAAGAACAGAAAGAAAAAACAATTGCTGATACAGTTCGAGAAAGACAATAAAGACCCTGATGAAGACCTTTTCCTACTAAAAGTGGAATTAGAAGAGGCAAAGAAAATCGAAGACATTCTGAAACGAAAGTTATCAGAAAACAAGGCAAGATTTGAATTCTTATAACAAGAAGTAATGAAAACTAGGAAAGAGATGGAGAAGTTTCAAGCCTTGTATAATCAGAATCTGTCAAGTATCAAAGCCTCAAAAGGATTAGCCACCATTTTGAATCAGCAAAGGAATCCAAAGCTGAAAACTAGTTTGGGTTATGAAGAGGGATCAAGTAGTGGTAAGCCAAGAAACAAAGAACCCATCAAGTTTGTCAAATCTACAGCCAATGAAAACAACAAAGCTGCAGAAACAAAGGAAGACAATCAGCTGCCTAGGATGAGTAAATAAAAAGGTGCCAGGACTAAATTTGTAGAACAAATAAATAATGCACTCCTTGCCGAAAGACATCATCAACATGTAAGAAATCAATTTTCTCAAAGAAGATAATCAATTTCCAGGTACAAAGAATTTTTCTATGGATATTGTTTCTACTGTTCTAACTTTGGTCACAAAGTTGTAAATTGTTCCTTAAGACTTAGACATAAGCAATTAAAATTTCAAAGGAATAAATATCTGCCATAATAAAGAATGATACAACCAAGTAACAAACTATCATAGATTGCAAATTGCCAAACTATGTCTAGAGACATGCAACTGAAGAGGTCAAGAAATAATAAACAGACAATGAGTAGACATTGCTACAATAATGAATTTGACCTATTGAACAATGAGATTGATTGCTACATCTTCCATAACTATGGACATAAAGCTGCAGATTGTCGCTTAAGGAATTACAAGCCAGATTTGATCCCCACTGCCGAAAATGTCAAGGTTTGGAAGAAGAAAGCAGATGACAAGTGTGGACTAATGTTATCATCCCAAAGACAAAATATTCCCTAGTATATTGACAGTGGATGTTACAAACATATGAATGGAGAAAAAAGTAAGTTTCTAACTCTAAGTGAAAGCAAATTAGGGAATGTAACTTTTGGAAATGATGCACCAGGAAAAATAAAAGGTAAAGGAATGGTAAGTATGAGTAATGGCAAAGGGAAAGCTCAAGATGTGTTGTTTGTAGAAGGTATGAAACATAATATGCTGAGTGTCAGTCAAGTCTGTGACCGAGGATGTGAAGTCATTTTTACCTCTAAAGACTGTAGAATAAAATCTATGAATTCAGGATATCTAGTTGCAAAAGGGATAAGAACAAAAAAGAATGTCTATGTGTTAAAAGAGGAAAAATAAGAATGCCACTTAAGAAAGTATGATGAAAGATGGTTATGAAATAGGAGACTTGGACATATAAACTTTGACCACTTAATCAAGCTCAAAAATTTTGAGGCAGTAAAAGATCTTCCGAGAATATCAAAGCCTCAAGACTCTATGTGTAAACCCTACCAAGTAGGAAAGCTAATCGGGACACAGTTTAAGTCCAAGAGCTTTACTTCAACAAAGAAACCACTCCAACTAGTTCATATGGATTTAAGTGGACCATCAAGACATGAAGGCACAGGGAAAGAAAACTACTTCATGCTGATTATTGATGATTACTCCAGACTTACTTGGGTTGCCTTTCTCAAGGAAAAAGCTGAAGCATTTGAGAAGTTTAAAATATTTAAGGCTTTAACTGAGACTCAAATAGGTAAGAGGTTAAAGGTAGTAATATTAGACCAAGGAGGAGAGTTTATGTCAAGTGATTTCAAGTAATTCTGTGATAAGCATGGGATAAAGAGAGAATACACAATCTCAAGAACTCCACAACAAAATGGAGTAGTTGAGAGGAAAAAAATAACAGTGCAACAAATGGCTAGGTCAATGATGAATGAGAAGAACATTGGTCAAACCTACTAGGTAGAAGAAATACACACAATATTCCATGTTCTTAACAAAGCCCACCTCAGACCACAAAGTGACAAGACACCTTATGAACTATGGTATGGGAGACCTGCTTCAATCAAACACTTCAAAGTTTTTGGGAGTAAATGTTACATAAAGAATAATGATGAGAACCTTCGAAAATATGATGATGGGGATGATGAAGGTATCTTCATAGGGTATGCTACAAACAATAAGGGATACAGATGCTATAATAAGAGGCTGCATAAAATGGTTCAATGTATTGACATAAAAGTTGATGTATGAATCCCAGCAAGAGAGGTGTATAGTAATGAGTCTTCTGTAGGGGACACAACTAAAGTTGAAGATGAACAAGTCCAAGAATCAGAAAACAAAGATTCTGAATCAGATGAAGACACAGATACTCATACAGACTCAAATCAATAGACAACTTCAAATTCCTCCTCCAGAATCACTCAAAAGAATTATCCTGCAAGTCAGATCATTGGTGAAAAAGACAAAGGTGTGCAAACCAAGAGAAGGATAATCAAAAACACCGAACAATCACATATAGCTTTCATATCCATGATGGAACCCAAGAATTTTAATGAAGATAACAAAGATGAACATTGGTTTAAAGCAATGAATGATGAACTTGATCAGATTGAGAAAAACAATACATGGGAGATGGTTCATAGACCTGAAGGCAAAAATATCATTGGTTCCAAATGGATCTTTAGGAATAAGTTGAATGAGTAGGGACAAGTTGTCAGGAACAAAGCAACATTGGTTTGTAAAATGTATGCTCAAATAGAAGGACTGGATTTTGATGAAACATTTGCGCCCGTAGCAAGATTAGAAGCTATCAGAATATTTCTTGCCTATGCTTGTCATAAAAGGTTTAAAGTCTATCAAATGGATGTCAAGTCAGATTTTCTAAATGGAGATTTAAGTGAAGAAGTCTATATGGAACAACGAAAGTGTTTCAAACTATCTGATAACCCTAACTTAGTATGCAAGATGAAGAAATATTTATATGGGTTAAAACAAGCCCCTCGTGCATGGTATCACAGACTGGATCAGTATCTCAAAGACAAAGGGTTCAAGAGAGGAATAGTTGACAACAATTTGTATATCGAAACAGAGGATAATGATTTTCTCATCGTGTTGGTCTATGTAGATGACATCATATTCAAATGTAATAAGGATTCATTGGTACAATGGTTTTCTTCTTCCATGGAGTCTGAGTTTGAAATGTCTATGATAGGTGAACTGCCATTTTTTCTTGGTCTGCAAAATCCTTAGAGGTCTGAAGGGATGCTTATTTCCCAAGAAAAATATCTAAGAGAAATGTTGAAAAGGTTTCAAATGGAATATTCTAAGCTTGTGGACACACCTATGGTTATTGGATGCAAACTAAGAAAGGGTGATGTCTCACCTAGTGTTGATCAAAGTTCATATAGGTCAATGATAGGCAGCCTGTTGTACATCACAACATCTCGCCCAGACATAATGCATGTTGTTGGAATGGTAGGAAGATATCAGTCTGCACCTAAACAGAGTCATTTGCTAGCTGTCAAAAGGATATTTAGATATTTTAAAGAAACAATGAACTATGGCCTCTGGTATCCTAAGAATTAGAATTTTCAATTATCAGCCTACTCAAATGTTGATTGGGATAATTGCATGGATGAAAGGAAAAGCACAAGTGGAGGTGCGTTCTTCTTAGGCGATTCTCTAGTAGCATGGTTGAGTAAAAATCAAGGTTCCATTTCTTTATCAACTATAGTGGCAGAGTACATTGCTGTTGCTACCTGTTGCACTTAGGTATATGGATGATTTAGACACTTGTATACTTGGAGGGAAAATATGTTGCAATGATCCCAATTCATTGTGATAACACTAGTGCCATCAGTGTGTCCAAGAATCCTGTATTCTACTCCAAGACCAAGCATATTCTCATAAAATACCATTTTCTGAGAGAGTAGGTCACCAATCAAATTGTTCAGGTCCATTACATTCCAACCATAGAACAAATTGCAAACATCTTTACTAAACCCCTAGCTAAGATACCATTTGAATATCTCTGACAGAAGCTATGTGTCATCCCATCTCACATCTAAGAGAGTCCATCCTATTAGGGGGTGTTTGTATTGATTGAATATTTGATACCTCCGAAAAAATACTGCAATAGCTCAGGGGGAGCGTGCTTTCTTTGACATTGATGTCAAGGGGGGAGAAAAGAACAGGTCTGAGTGCCTTTGTTTCCATCAATGCCAAAGGGGGAGATTGTCAGCATGCTTTACAGGTAGTGTATGCTTGTAATTGATGGCATGTGTACATGAAATGAAGATCAACAATGATGATGGTATGGAAAGATCAGAAGCGTAAACTCCTTTTTGTAGTTTCAGATACCAGGATTTCAGATACTGAGAGTTGGAGATGTCAAGGACCCTCAAGGCAGGAGTCTCGAAGAGACGAAATAAGAAACACTGAAATATGTTGGTCCGACTCCATTTTGGAATTTTGGATACCGGGATTTCACAGACTGGGAAATCAAAGAACAAAGGAACTTTAACCTTTCAAGTCACGATATGAAAAAATGTGAAATAATCCTAGCCGTCGGATCAAGGATTGATCTGGACCATTGATCAGACACGACGAAGGCCCGTGAAGTGTCAGAATCATGACAAGATCTGGACCGTTGGGTCCATAGGACATGTGGTGAAAGATTGTCATTTCGTTGACTGGAAAGTCAAAGGAATGGGGTTCCCTAACCCCTTGAACTCGCGATATACGAAATCGCGAAATGCCAAAATGTGAAATTACGACATGGAGGATATATCAGAGATCACGACTTGGAGAGTCGAGATGCCTCACAATAGGAATTCACGACATGCGAAATCATGAAATGCCAAAATGCGAAATTCCGAAATGATCAAAACTAGTCCAGCTAACATCCTTTTTCGGAGTTTCATAGATCGTGACTTGGAGAGTCGAGATTCCTCACAACAGGATTGTCAAAATGATGAAATGAGAAACACATTTTGGCTCAGCCTGTGGTCACAGCTATTGGTCACATAGGCGGAAGATGGAGGAAGGAACCAGTGCAAGTAAGCTCAATTTCAGTGTTTCGAGGATCGGTACATGAAGCATAAATAAATCTTCACCACAGGAATGTCGAAGTGCCAAAATGCGAAATCGCGAAAGCGCTCTATAGATAAGTGCTCGGTCACCACTGGTGGTCACATTATTGAGAGCTAGAGAGATGAGTTATAGAAGCCAAGATCTATTTCAGAGTTTCGGGGATTGGGACATGGAGTGTAATGAAATCTTCACCATGGGAACGCCGAAATGACGAAGTGAGAAATGAAGAAATAAACGCAAGATCCTATGAATTCAATCCAACAGTGCAGATGAAATTGAATAAGATTGGAGGGCTACTATTTCACTTCACAGTGTAACTTCTAGAAACAACTGATGGTTTCTGCCAGAGGATGAGCTCGACTATGATAGAGAAGACAAAGAGTCTCAACTTCCAGACAGGCTAAGGAATATTAGTATAACACCCAATGATGATGGACGCGTGGGTTAAACCACCATAGAAATTGAAGAGTTACCATGATGATTAGGCAGAGCACTTGAAATGAGTAGGAGATGCAGAACAGAGTGAAACAATGTAGCGCACAAGAGTGAAGCGGTGGTATTGTGGAGTGGCATTGAAGACCCCGATGTGGTGTACATTGGCAGTGTGAGAGCATGCAAGATCTAGGTGCAGATTGCATGCACAAGGTGCATAGAGACTATAAGAATGTTGAACAAAGAAGAAATGGGGTTTGTTGCTGTTGAGTGTGAATGACGTGTGAAGAAGGAGGCAGAGCACAGCAACATAATTGAATAGAAGAAGTGTGGTGCATTGAATGGACATGGCACACAGAGAAAAAATGGTAGAAGAACATAAAGCATAAGAGGAGTGTGCAGAAGACACTGAGGCAGACAGAGCAGTGCAGTGTAGCAGAATAGTGATGAGGCTGGTAAGTTTTTGAAGAACTTTATATCATTGTAATAAGTTTTATTAAAAAGAATTATATTTCAAGGTGGTAGGGAGGTGCTAGGGAGGACGGTTGTCCTCAGAGGTTCAAGTGGGTGCTTGAACGTAGGGAGTTGTAGCTTCCATCTGGTTGCAACCAGAGAAACTAGGGTGTCAGGGTGGTGCAAGGGAGAATTGTTGTTCTCTGTTATGCAGGTTGGTGCCTATATGAATGGAAGTTGGTGCTTCCATCCAGTTGGTACTGGAACACTTGGGGAGTTGGTGCTTCCTTATTGTTGGTGCTAGAGAAACCAGGGAGTTAATGCTTCCTTCTAGTTGGTGCTAGATAAACTAGAGAGTCGGTGCTCTCAGCAAGTAGTAGCTTGCAAAATAGAGGTTTCAGCCTTATTATGAGTTGGTGCTCATATGTATGATAATGTAAATAATGTAAAGATTACTTATCATATAAAGAAGAAGAGGTTTTTACCCTTTATGGGTTTCCTCAGGAAATATTTGTCTTTGTGTATCTCATATGTGTCACTGGTGCTGAATATGCTATTGCTTATTTCCCTGCATTATTTTGATAGTCATTGAGTGCTTTGTAAAGAGTTTAAAATAAGAATAATTGTTTAAGCATGGTAACAACTGATTCACCCCCCCTCTTAGTTGTCCAACATGGTACATGTTGATGGTTTGGTACATGCTTTGGTACATGTTTGAGACACATATCTTGTGATGGTATGTTGATGATATTGGTACATGCTTGGTAGAGGAATGCGCTGGTGATGTTGGACATCTATTTGAGAGGTGTCCTTGGTATATGATCCATCTAAGAGGATTTGGTTGAATATCGGTGATAGTGACAAGTTGGGTAGGTTGATCAGTGACAAGTTGATGTGATAGGTTATATATAGTGACATGTTAGATACAGTGACAGGTTGACATGTTGCTGGTTGATGTGACAATGGAATTGATGGTGACAGTGGAAACGACAGTGATAGTGGCAATGACAGAGACAATGAAAATGATTGTGGTAGTGACAATTTGGTCTACACTTATAGTTTAGGGTGGCAGGATGGGGAAAGGAAAGGGGGTTGTATCCTCCTTCTAGTTGGTGCTAGAGAACTAAAGGAGTTGGAGATTTCTTCTAGTTGCAACTGGAGAATTGGGAAGTTGGTTCTTCCAATGAATGTATTCTTTGATATATAAGAAAGCATTATGTGGTTTTCTCCCATTTCAGTTTCCACGTAAATTCTGGTGTACTGTTTACTTGATGTGATGGTGCTTATGTTTATATGCTCATGATATATTTATAATACATTGATGATATACTGCTGAAAAATTTAAAGAATATATATTATGCTTAATAGAGGTATAAAGTGATCATATTCCAACAATTGGTATTAGAGCATGTCTTTAAAGAAAATAGTTTATCCACTAGAAAGAAGATCGTGGAGAGAATAAATATGTATAAGAATGGAATAACATAGTTTGATGGACAAAATTATTCCTTCTGGAGCAGATGGATGAAAACATATGTACAAGCACGGGGATTTGATATTTGGAAATGAATAGTAGATGGATACAAAGGGCATGCCACTCCTCCAATAGATAATGATGGACAAAAAGTCAGTTAAAACAATTTGAGGGCTAAAACTGCTATCATGAATGGTCTGGTTGATACAATATATATCAAGGTTATGCATTGTGATTTTGCAAAGGAGATTTGGGACAAACCTCAGAATGTTTATGAAGAGATGTGAAAGTCAAGGAAACCAAGATTTATATTTACATAGGTCAATTTGAACAATTTAAAATGAAGGAAGATGAAAACATTGCAACTTAATGTTTACAAGTTTATGAAATGTATTGAATAAAATTAAAGGACTGGGAAAATAAGTTGATGAATCTATGATTTTTCAAAAGGTACCATGATCTCTTCCAATGATATTTGACCCTAATATTTCATCACTAGAAGAAATATCAGATCTAAGTACGATAAGCATGGATGAGCTACATGGAATATTTAAGGCTTATGAAAAGAGAAAAAATAAGGAAAATCGATCCAAGAAAGAAGCAACCTTCAAATAATMCAAGAATACAAAGAAGAAGAAAAGGCCYRAGTCAAAAAAAAAYARYAGTTGTAGYRATGATTYAGATGAGGATGAAGAAATAGMCAACTTCGTGAKGAATTTGAAGAGAGGAAGTAGAAAGTACAAAGGTATGMTTCCCTTAAAATGTTTTAATTGTGGYAAAATTGGTCATTTTGCAAATAAGTGTCCTTATGCTAAGAAATCATATAGTGATGAAGAAAAATATCCCAACAAAGAAAAGAAATATCAAAAGGGAAAKAGGAAGGGAGATAAAAGGAAATTCTTCAAGAAATATATCTACTCAAGAGAAGTCAGTTCTTCATCTGATGAAAATGATGAAAGAAATATTGACTCATAAAGAGTGCTCTTTATGGCTATGGAAAATAAGAAAAGAACTTCTGAAAGAGATGAAGAAGGAGAAGTAGATCTTGAGGGAGAATTAATTAGTTCTTTAGCTGAACTGAAGAAAGAAAGGAAGAAAAACAAATCATTCAAAGAAGAAAACATCTCCTTGAAAACCCAACTTGAAGAATGAAGAAGAAAGGAAGAAGTAACGCAAATCCAGATGATAAATAAAGAAAAGAGTGTGAGAAGCTTGAAAAGGAAATCGTGACATTGAGCAACAAGCTCAACAAGAACTTTAAAAGTTCTCAAGTGTTAGAAAACATTCTCAACAGTCAAAGACCATAAAGTGACAAATATGGACTAGGATACAAGAATGTTCATTTTGAGGAAGGTTCAAGCTCCATGACAAAAGGAACAAAACAAAAGAGTTATGTAGAATTTCTCAAAGGAAGGAATCATAGTCAACAAGAATCATAAAGGAGTGAATGCAGAAGACCTTCTACATTCAGGTAACAAAGAAGCTTCGAGAAGATCATGATCAACCAAGGCAGGGATTAAAAAGGACTACACAACAAAGAAGATCATTCACTCTTGGGTGTATAAATGTATTTTATGGTCATTGTTTTAAATGTACTAACTTTGAGAATAAAACTATGAATTTCAAAACGTATGAAATAAATGTTCAAGAAAGAGATTCTTATGTGGGCCCACACGATATAGAAGGTTACAAATTCTACAATTATGGACACACAACTCGAACTTGTATTTCGATATGCCGAAATGATGCCTTCTGAAAATCCTTTCAGACTTTCGTGCTTCGGGTTCTCCTCTTCCCCTGCTCTCCTGCACTCCCGGTATCCGAAATGCCAAAGTAACAACATGACCCTTTTTACTCCTGACCGAGATCAACGGCTAAGATCCACTCCTCGAATCAACGACCCTGATCATTTCATAGTTTTCCTCCACAAGAGCTGGGATCTCTTGCCCTCAGGATTCTTGATATCCCGAAGTCCGGTATGTCGAAATGCTCCCGACAATACTTCTCTCCAGAACGCCTTCGAGACTTCATGTTTCGGAATTTTGCAAATTCCGTTGCACTTTGTTTTCACTGTCCTTTGACACTCCCGGTACTCGATGATCAGAAGTAACCGCCTACTTGCCACATGTCCTCCCTATTCCACCAGAGCTTCGGGGTTTCATATTTTGGAACTTCGCGACCCCTATGACACTTCCTCTGTCTTCTTGAATCCCTAGTATCTGAAAACCTGGTGGACTCCCCAATATCCTCCATGTGTCCTCCCACTAATGGATGGTCCAAATCATTTCTTGGGACTCCGCTGTTGACGAAGTCGAAAGACTCCCCCCTGTGCCTTCCGATGTCCAAATCCTTGAAATGGGTGATCTTACGACATGTGTCCTCCTTCTGGATGGACGGCTTAGATTTATTTCAGGACTTTGGGACCCGTGAACTCCAATATCTTGGTTCTTGTAATTAGAACCTCTGAACTCCCAAAGTCTGAAATCCCGATGGCTTAACTATTTCAGGACTTCTTTGGTTCTCTTCTCTGCACTTAAGGATTAAAACCTGTGCTTCTTCCAACAGATCCAATGGCTATTGGCTTGTCCGGATGAGATCCGATGGTTCATGATATCCCCTGCTCCGTGCACACCTCCTACGCTGCTCCCAGGATGTGGAAATTCTACGGTCCAGATCTCCTTTTGGTCCTGATACAATGACTGATGTGCTTCCTCTAAACATGCACATTTTTCCCGAATTGTGGAATATTTCCCAAATTCTCAAAGGCCTCAAACTTTGCCTCACTGCGAAGCCTGTATGCTTGCTTCTATGCACATTCTTGAAATGCTTACCCTGTTGAGCTTACCTTAGGATCAACCCTCCAAAGGGTCTCCTTTACAGCCTCTGCAACATCTTGTAGCCTTTGTGCATAAAAGAACTCTCTCTCCTAAGCTTGGCTTTCTCTGAAACCTTAAAAGGTTTCCATGACTCTTACACACCTTGCAGAGTCTCTGCACGCTAACTCATTTCTCTCTATCATGATCTTTCCTACTACTCAGACTCCAAAGGAACATAGTCCTTTTTCCCTTTCTCCCTAAGATGGAGAATTTGATGCCCTCCTGGTAATCCTTTGCTAAAGAAACTCTATTTCTGAGTCTACAGGGTGTTCAAAAACCCTATGAGGATCCTTCTCTGGACTCTTCTTCAAATTCCATAACTCAAAGAGTTCTTCCCTCCTGTGTCTTAGTACTTATTCAATGGCCACCTGACAGAGTTCTTACAGAATCCCGCAGTGATCTTGTCTTCCTATTGTGTCTTCCTCTACATAGTCTTGCCTCTAAGGTGTTTAGTAACCTTGATGTCTTCTCCTTGAGCCAATGAATTCAATTGTTGTGCCCACCTGGCATGTCTTTGTCCAGATTCCACCAAAATGGAAGTTCTCTCTAAGCACTGACTATCAGAACCCACAATGTTCTGTCACACCCTCCTAGTATGAAACCTCAAAGAAACCCAAACCTGAAATCAAACAACTCCTGCAACACATACTCACAACATACATTCACAACATCAAATGAACACACCAAGACACTCACACAACACAGACAATATGCAGGAAAAACTCCTCTGATTTGTATTAATAAAAATGCCTCTTTTTTACAGGGTGTTCCTGAGCTCAAACTTCAATAGAGTTTTGTCTCCTTCTCTCTTTGCATACTCCTAAAAACTCCTTTGACTAACTCAAAACAGATACCAAGATATTTTGTATGAGGGGGCTCTTTGAGCTCTTCCCTCCAAACTACCTACCCTATTCAATTACATTAACTCTACAATTGAATGAGTTGTCTAGTTCATAATCGGAGCTAGATCCGTCCTTACAAACCATTAAAGGTGATCTACTCTAATTCCTACTCAAAGGAAAGACTCTATGTCTCTAACAACCTTACAACACTTAATTTCATTCAAATTCAAAATTTGAATATGAGAGGTTGTGCCTCGTCTCCTTGAATGCATGTACTGACGTGGGTTGGCTGGCTTGCGTGGAGAGATTCTCCTACATCATACTCCTCAGATGGAAAATTCATGAGCTCCTTCTCATGATCTTCCCACCTTGGCTGTTGAAATCCTCCTGGATCCCAAAACAATTTATGGAATTGTCTCCTTGCTCCATCTTTCTGCCACTGTTGCTTCTGCTGCACTGCTTCTGCTACTATTTCTTTTCTTCTGCTCAGCTTCTCATTGTTGGCAGTCTCTGATGACTTGACCATCAGTTCCATGATCTTCTCGATCACCTCATCCAACTCCTCCAATGGTTGGCTCTGTTCATGCAACCTCCTTGGATGCAAATTCTTTCTGTAGATGGGAAGATCACAATGATCTCCCATGTCCTCCATTCTATCCTCTGTGGCCTCAACTTTCCACCCTATTGCAGATTCGCATGTTGCAATCTCTTTACTAAAATATTGTTCAACTACCTCATTTGACAGTGTTGTTGCTTCCATTCCTCTTGTTGGTATGTGTCCAACTCCGTCCAGCTGCTCCTCGGGCTGGTATTCTTCTTCATCTACTTCCAACTTCAATTGTTCGATGTGCATGCCCTTCACTATCACCCTTTTATCTAGGGATTCAATCTATTCACACAAATCAACAAATCTCATGATGTTTGCCTCTTCCTCTTCTGCTTTTGTAAGCTCCCATGTTGCAGTCTTTTTAGCTTCCTGGATGAAAATATTGAGCCACTCCTCATAATGCTCAACCTCTTCTTCTATTTGAGCAGCTTCCAACATCTGCTCCAAATTTCTTTTGACAGTCATGGTTGGCTATCCTTCTCTTCCTGCATCATTGGCAACACAAATGTTTGCCTCATCTTGGCTAAATGGAAAGAATATTCCAATTCCCCCAATCATTAGAATATTCCTTCAATCTTCCTTTTGGATGGTGCAAGTTTTTAACTTGTCATCATCTTCATTCATATGATCGGTTAAACCACATGAATTTGCATCTATTGATATCCCTCGCTGATATGAACTCACCTTTGAGTCAATGATATTTTCATATAGCCTCATCTTTGCTCCCATGCCCTCCTGGAAAATTGGGATTTTCCTACTGCCCTCCTGGCAGACTATGAGATCCTGCAATGACCTCATTTCATTGTCCTCCTGGCAACGTGAAATTCCTTGACTGTCCTCTTGACAGTCCATGAGATTCTGCAATAATATCAACTCTTTTACCTCCTGACAATTGGGAATTTCTGGAMTGCCCTCCTGGCAGCCTATAAGTTCTTCAACAGATCCCATTTTATCCTCAGCATCATTGAGATTTCTCCCAGTCTCTGGTTTGCATACCTGAACCATCTCCTCTGTTCCGTTGAGGTTTTCAACATGCCTCAACCATCCACTTAACAACCTCTACTGTCTTTTATCCATCAACTCCTTGACTGGCCATTTTTCTTTTGTTCTCATGGGCCATTCATATACCCAACATGATTTAGCATCCTATTGCACCTGCAGTGAAAGCTCATTCATTATTTCCCTGATCTTGGCAAGCTCTTCATCCCTTGCAGTGATTTCCTTCTACTGGTGGTTCTTCTTTCCACCACGCATATGACCTTCAGTAGTCATCTCGCTATCTTCTGTCTGCCCTCCTGGAAAACTTGTTGTCACTCTGCAACAGTCATCTATAGAGTCTTCATCACTCTATTTTCCTTCTCCTCGCTTCACCTAAAATATATAGATGAAGTCCCACTCTGATACCACTTGATGCACACATAACCTCTCTGCCCCTCAACAGGTTCTGCGCGACCTCCCGGTCTAAGGATCATTCAATTTTCTTCCTCGAGTCGAAGAAGCTCTTTCGATTCCCTGTTGGAATCTTAATCAGATCGATCCATAGGTCCTTATATTTCTCATGGCCTCTGTATACGTGACCACTCCCCTTTCCACAACAGGAATAACAATTTCGGGCTTTGGAACTTTCCGTGTCCCGATGTCGAGAACCTCTGTCCCCTTGATCTCTCGATCACCGAAATACCGAATTCCTGAAAATTGGCTTCAGCTTTCGTCATCCCTTTGGGCTAAGCCTTGGTCCATGCGACCACTAACCATATGACCGCAGTCTTATCTGTTTCGGGTTTTATATGTGCAAGAGCCTGACCTCCTATGCTCTAGACTCTTGAAAATCCAACTCCTGAAAATTCAATATAATTCTGTCCCTGCTTCCTATCTTCCTTCGTGATATCGGGCTTTCAAACGCTGAAATGCTTTGTCCTTTGTGACTCAGGACCCCTGAAATACCAAAACCCGTTATTCTGAAATGCTTCTCCCCTAGGTCTTCACCTTTCATGATTTCGGGACTTCAAAATGTCGAAATACACTATCACCATGTCTTCAGAACTCCCAAAGTTCCGAACTCCGATACACCAAAATGACGCCTTCCAAAAATACTTTCGGACTTTTTCACTCTGGGTTCTCCTATTGCAAGGGTTCTCCTCTGCCCCTGCTCTCCTGCACTCCTAGTATCTGAATTGTCGAAGTAACAACACAGCCCTTTTTACTCCTGGCTGAGATCAATGGCTAAGATCCTCTCCTTGAATCAATGACCCTAATCATTTCAGAGTTTTCCTCCGCAAGAGCCTGGATCTCTCATCCTTAGGATTCCTGATATCCTGAAGTCTGGTATGCCAAAATGCTCCCAACAATACTTCTCTCCTGAACGCCTTCGGGACTTCGCATTTTGGAATTTTGTGAATTATGTTGCACTTTGTTTTCACTATCCTTTGACACTCCCAGTACCCGATGATCTGAAGTAACCACCTACTTTCCATGTGTCCTCGTTGTTCTGCCAGAGCTTCGACATTTTGGATTTTGGAACTTTGTGACCCCTGTGACACTTCCTCTGTCTTCTTGAATCCCCAGTATCTGAAAACCTGGTGGACTCCCCGATCTCCTCCATGTGTCCTCCCATGAATGGATGGTCTAGATTGTTTCTCAGGACTCCACTATTGATGAAGTTGAAAGACTCCCCCCTGTGCCTTTCGATGTTCGAATCCCCAAAATGGGTGATCTCGTGACATGTGTCCTCCTTCTAGATGGACGGCTTAGATCTATTTTGGGACTTTGGGACCCGTGACCTCCAATCTATTGGTCCTTGTAATCAGAACCTCCAAACTCCCAAAGTTTGAAATCCTGATGGCTTAACTATTTTGGGACTACTTCGGTTCTCTACTCTGCGCTTAAGGATTAAAACTTGTGGTTATTTCGACAGATCCAATGACTATTGGCTTATCTGGATGAGATCCAATGGTTCACGATCTCCCTTGCTCTATGCGTGCCTCCTATGCTGCTCCCTAGACATGGAAATTCTACAGTCTAGATCTCCTTTTGGTCTTGATCCGACGACTGTTGTGCTTCCTCTAAACATGCACTTTCTTCCCGAACTGTGGAAGATTTCCCAAATTGTCAAAGGCCTTGACCTTTGCCTCACTACAAATCCTGTATGATTTCTTCTGTGTGCATTCTTGAAACACTTACCCTCCTAAGCTTATCTCAGGATCAACCCTCCAAAGGGTCTCCTTTATAGTCTTTGCAACCTCTTGCGGCCTTTGTGTGTAAAAGCACTCTCTCTCTTGATCTTGGCTTTCTCTGAAACCTTAAGAGGTTTCTGTGACTCTTACACACCTTGCATAGTATTTGCACGCTAACTCAGTGCTCTCTATCCTAAGCTTTCCTACTGCTCAAACTCCTAAGGAACACAGTCCTTTTTCCCTTTCTCCCTCAGATGGAGAATCTGATGCCCTCCTGGCAATCCTTTGCTCAAGAAATTCTATTGCTAAGTCTACAGGGTGTTAAACAACCCTGTGAATATCCTTCTTTGGAATCTTCTTCAAATTCCATAACTCAAAGAGTTCTTGCCTCCTATGCCTTAGTACTTACTCAATGCCCACCTGGCAGAGTTCTTACAGAATCTCGCAGTGATCTTGTATTCCTACTATGTCTTCCTCTACACAGTCTTTCCTCCAAGGTATTCAGTAACCTTGAGGTCTTCTCCTTGAGCCAATGAATTCATTTGTTGTGCCCACCTGGCACATCTTTGTCCAGATTCCGCAGAACTGGAAGTGCTCTCTAAGCATTGGCTATCAGAACCCACAGTGTTCTGTCACACCCTCCTGGTATGAAGCCTCAAAGAAACCCAAACCTAAAATCAAACAACTCCTGAAACACATACTCACAACATACATTCACAGCATAAAATGAACACACCAAGACACTCACACAACACAAACAATATGCAGGAAAATCTGCTCTAGTTTGTATTAATAAAAATGCCTCTTTCTTACAGGGTGTTGCTGAGCTCAAACTTCAACAGAGTTTCGGCTCCTTCTCTCTCTGCATACTCCTAAAAACTCCTTTGACTAACTCAAAATAGATACCAAAATCTTTTGTATAAGGGGGCTCTTTGAGCTCTTCCCTCCAAACTACCTACCCTATTCAATTACATTAACTCTACAATTGAATGGGTTGTCTAGTCCATAATCGGATCTAGATCTAGCCTTACATACCATTAAAGGCAATCTACTCTAATGCCTGCTCAAAGGCATAGCTCTATGGATCTAACAACCTTACAACATTTAATTTCATTCAAATTCAAAATTTGAATATGAGAGGTTGTGCCTCGTCTCCTTGAATGTGTGCACTAACATGGGCTAGTTGGCTTGCATGGAGAGATGCTCATGGATCATTGTTCTAAGCCATCCATCTTGGAGACTCCGAGTAAATATGAATATTGAACAGGGTGAGTTAGTGCAGTAGATACTACATATAAGAGAACCATCCTTCGATCAGTTTCAAGTATATATAGAGATAGATTCAAAGAAGTCAGATAATAGAAGTATAGTGTGAGATATTGATTATTTGACATGTAGTGTTTCCATGCAGATATCAATTGGTAGTTACATAGGAAGAAGTTTATGATTGTATTCCACGTATGTATTCAGGAAGTGATATCTTAATTTCAAGATTACATACATGTAGAGTCTAAATTACAGATAGAGAAGACCAGTGGACATATTTTCTTCAGTTTGAATAAACAAGAACATATGATGATCAGTTGAAACCATGATATTGCAATGATAGATGGGTTAGCATTGTGGACAGTTGAGTAGCAAAGGTATGTACATTTTGCGATGTATGGATAGAGATGGATACTTAGTAGGTACAAAAAACATGGGCCAAAGAATATGCATCGTAGTTATGAATAGATATGGATACTTAGTAGGTACAAACAACATGGATCAGATAAGATGCATAGCAGTGTATTTACAATTGGAACCAGTGGAATCAGTTGGAATCAATTGGTCAGAGAAAGGAAAGTGCTGAAAGGAAAAATATAACAGGGAAAGAGAAACCATCAGCATAAGCAAAATCATCAAAAGAAAATAATTGAACAATATGGTTAAGTGAACACGACAAGTGAATGAAGAAAACAACTAATGAATGCTTTTTTTATCCCATAGAGTTACAAGAGGAAGCACCAATGTACATTTAGAGAGAAATGTAGGAGATGAAAAGATACATTTACATGTATCCCTACATTGATCTACATGAAATATTATAGAGAATTCAAGGGAAGATAAATCATCAAGAGATTTAGAAAACAAGATAAATAGCAAGAAAACATGGGGAGATATGCAAAATAATTAAATAATGAAAGTAAAGAATCTTTTTGAATGATTCTCGTATACATCATATTTCTACACGAGGAAGCACCATGAATATAAAAGAATAGGCTTTCATACAGAGAGAGAGAGAGAGAGAGAGAGAGAATAAAGGAGAGGTACCAGTTTTTGCATGATGTCAAAGGAAGAGAAACAAAATGATCCAAAGAGTAAGAATTGAGCACATGAAGTCATAAAATGATTGTTCATATAAAGTATAATTTCAAGGGAAGTCACAAGGAAAGAGGAACATGAGGAGAGAAACATGTGAAGAGAAAAAAATAAAGGCATGGAAACAAAAAGAAAGAATAGATGCCTGAGGATAGGGGGAGCAACCCCAAGGAGAGACACCATTTTCCATTGATGTCAAAGGGGGAGATAGAGAAACATTGATGAGGAGAAATGGTCACAGAGGAGAATGAGTATTGCAATATGAGTGTTTTGATCAATGTTGGTGTTTACATCAATGCCAAAGGGGGATATTGTTGGACTGTTGGTTGTCATTGATGTCAACCCCTGGAGAAGTATGGAATCCCTAGAGATGTTGTTTATATTGATGGTGAGTTAGTTGCCATTGATGGAGAGGTCAATGTCAATAGATGTGATGGGTTCATTTGATGAATTCTACATGAAGCCCCGAAGGTGTGGTTACAGTACCTGAAGTTTCCTAAGGAATATGGACATGAAGGGCATAGTAAATGCAAGTAAGACACTTATAAATGGATATTCCTCATCGTTCCATTTTCGGTGATAGGTGGTACGCCATGTGGTTCCTCATGACTGAAGATTTATGGCCTTGTGAAGTCATAAGCCCCGAAGAATGGTGAAGAAGCCCCTAATTGGTTACAAGTCAATTAATGAAAGGGTAAAGTGGTTGTAACAAGAATGTCAAGAAGCCATAAGAATAAGGAAAGCGGTTACCTAGAAAAGGTATAAATACACCTCAAGGAGTCTCTCATAAGTACACACACTTACATTGAATATCTATAATGTGAATGTTATGGTATGATATTTTGGTCTATTGGATAATATTACAACAAGTCTGAGGCAGTGGATAAAGTGCGAGGAAAGAGAGAAATTTTCAAAGCTACATAATTCTAGGGTTACTCTGTAACCCTAATTAGGCAAGCCCCCATGGGTCATCTTACGGGTGTCACACGAGACACTCCTGTGAGTTTCCTAAGGGACGTCACCCGAGGCCTCGCGTGATAGGGAGTCTTAGTCCCATGAGGATAAGACAAATCTGGTATAGATGTTGGTACTAGACTAGTGAATCTTGTGACAATGTTACTGATCAGTATTATAGTAAATTAGGTTAGCGACATGTTACAAGTATGATTATGTGATTGCATCTTATGCTTGGTGATGGCATGGTACATGCTTGAGAGGCATGTCTTGTTTATGCATGGTACATCTTGGTGACATTGGTATGGTACCTTGATTAGTAGTACATATTGGTTGTATTGGTATCTTGGTATCTAGTTTGGTTACATGGTGATGATGTTATATGCTTGAGGCTTATTCT
>JASDQU010515242.1:11324-29866 GCA_032191745.1 Picea mariana | reverse complement strand
GATTGGCTCATAGCTCATCCTATCATCCTCAATCTGATGGAATAACTGAGATAGTGAAAAAATTTCTGGCAGGATACCTTCATTGCTTTGTCTCTGATAAACAAACACAATGGTTCAAATGGTTACCCTTGGCAGAATGGTGGTATAACACTTCCTTTCATACCACAACAAAAATGACACCATTTATGGCACTCTATGGATACCACCCTCCTTCCATCACTTCTTCTCTAAAATAAAAATCTAAGATCACATCGAGCATCAACAACAAGTTCTCCAAATCTTAAAGGACAACCTAATCATGGCACAAAATTGCATGAAAAAACAAGCAGATCAACACCATAGTGAAAGAAGTTTTGAAGTAAGGGATTGTGTGTTTTTAAGACTACAACCATACAAACATATGTCCCTTAAGTAAGCCAAAAACGATAATAAATTATCACCAAAGTACTATGTCCCTTATAAGGTGTTGCAAAAGATTGGTACTGTGGAATACAAATTGCAGTTGTCTACATCTTCATGAGTACACCTAGGTTTCCATGTTTCATGCTTAAAGAAGGTTATAGGCAACAAGATACCAATTCAAAATATATTGCAATAACTTGCTGAGCAAGGAAAAATCATATTGGAGCCTAAATCCATCACTGACACAAGAGTTCACCTGTTGAGGAATAGATCCATTTCAGAGTATCTCATTAAATGGAGGAAACTATCGACTGAAGATTCCACTTGGGAAGATGAGTCTTTTATACAGAAGCATCCAGAGTTACTCAATCATTGCGGAAAACACTTGTCTCAAGGGGAGGGGCATGTTAAGCCCTAATATTGGCTCATTACCCATTAATTGGGGCATATTACATTAGTAATATTATTTTCTTTGTGTTGGCTTTATTCCATTAGTTGTAATTATACCTCCTAGTCTCCTATATATACCAAGGAGAAATTTTCATTTGGAATCATCTTGGAATTGTACATTTATGTGGGCATAAGGAGGTTGCCCCTGTAAAGAGACTTATTATCTAAATTTCTCTCTTTTTTAAGGCGTTGAGTACTTATTCTTAGGTTTTTCTATGCTATATTGATATTTGGTTCTTAACAATGAGATCAAGGAATGTTCCTAAACACACACAATCAAGAAATTACACAATATTGTAATAAAATATCTTTTAAAATAGAAAAATTATAGCAATATACCAATTTACAAAAATAGTAATAAATAGCCACAAAATCTATGATAATAAAATAAAAAATGAAGCGCTACAATGAGAGTAAAAAAAAGGATTGAGTTACAATGATTTTTTGTAGTAAAAGATCATATGAAAACACTATAAACCCTATACATCAACCCTAGAAACTAGTTAAATGCATTAAAACTGACACTTTGTATTTTATGACAAATTCCAAACACTTTAAAACCCTAGGACTAAGACATCCAAATCAATTAATGCTGAAAATGAAATATTTTGTTGTAATTTAACCCTAAAAACATAAAAGAAAAATGAATTTAAATGAAATAATGATTGAATCAAGGGAGAATACTAGTGTTTTTCTCTACCTAGGGAATTTAGATTGAAGGATCAACACACTCGAAGAAGATTGGAGTAGATATAGGTTCAAAATAATTGGGTAAGTCCACTCACTATCCCTAGAGATTTGACCCGAGGCTTCTCAATCTTCAAGGATGAGATAAGGGAAGGATTCCACTTGCTCCTTCCACAAATACTTAGAAGAAGGGTTTGTTTAAGAGATATAATGAAAAATTAAATACCATGCCCACTATTGGAACACTAAGAGGGGGAGGGGGGGGGGTGAATCAGTATGATCACTTTATACCTTTATTAACCAAAATATATAATATTTAACTTTGTCAGAAATATATCATCAATGTATCATCAATATATCATGAACATATAAACATAGGTAGCATCACATCAACAACATCAAATCTAGTACACAATACACCTAAATTTACATGGAAACCAAAATGGGAGAAAACCAGATAATTATTTCTTATATATCAAATATTACATTCATTGGAAGCACCAACTTCCCAATTCTCCAACTACAACTGGAAGGAGGCTCCAACCCCCTATTTACAGGATCCAACCTGAAGGAAGCTACGACTCCCTAAATTCTTTCGCTCCAACTAGAAAGAGGCTACAACCCCTTCTCAGGCTCTAACTTGAAGGAAGCTCCAAATCCCTAAGTTATATTTCACCAACCGAAAGGAGGCTACAAACCCTTTTCCTTGCCCTGTCCTACCACCCCAAAATACAAGTGTAGAACAAAGTGTCACTACCACAATCACTTCCATTGTCATTTTTATTGTCACTGTAATTTCCATTGTCACTATCACTTCCACTATCACATCAACCTGTAACCTGTCAACCTATCTCTGTATCCAACCTGTCATTGTAACCAACCTGTCACATCAACCTGTTACTGTCACCGATACTCAACCAACTCCTCTCAAATGGATCATATACCAAAGAAACATCTAAACTATATTTCCAACATCACCAATACATTCCTCTACCAATCATGTACCAAGATCACCAACATACCATTACAAGATATGTGCCTCAACCATGTACCAAACCATCAACTTGTACCATACCAAACATCAACCATTTACCACAAATTGTATCACACCAACTGCATCAACCATGCACCAACACATGTACCACAACAACTGCATCAACCATGAACCAACACCTATACCAAAGCATGCATTAACAATGTACTAGAAATGTACCAAATCGTGTATCAACCATGTACATCAACACCTTACCAAGTATTAGTCATGTAGCATACAATGTGCCAACAATGTGTCTCAAACATATACCATATCACTCAATCATGTCATACACCATGTACCATAGGATATATCAAGCAAGTACCATCAACGGTGTACCTCAACCAAGTACCAACATCACCAAGAGATGTATCTCATACACGTGTTTTCATATACCAAGTGAAATCCTCAACAATGTATCAATATCAATGGCAACAATACACCATGTGTCAATGCTTCAAGAGTATACCAAGAATAAGCCTCAAGCATATAACATCATCACCATGTAACCAAACTAGATACCAAGATACCAATACAACCAATATGTACTACTAATCAAGGTACCATACCAATGTCACCAAGATGTACCATGCATAAACAATACATGCCTCTCAAGCATGTACCATGCCATCACCAAGCATAAGATACAATCACATAATCATACCTATAGCATGTCGCTGGCCTAATTAGGGTTACAGAGTAACCCTATCATTATGTAGCTTTGAAAATTTCTCTCTTTCCTCGCACTTTATCCACTGCCTTAGACTTGTTGTAATATTATCCAATAGACCAAAATATCATACCATAACATTCACATTATAGATATTCAATGTAAGTGTGTGTACTTATGAGAGACTCCTTGAGGTGTATTTATAATTTTTCTAGGTAACCACTTTCCTTATTATTAGGGCTTCTTGACATTCTTGTTACAACCACTTTACCCTTTCATTAATTGACTTGTAACCAATTAGGGGCTTCTTCACCATTCTTCGAGGCTTCTGACTTCACAAGGCCATAAATCCTCAGTCATTAGGAACCACATGGCGTACCACCTATCATTGGAAATGGAACGATGAGGAATATCCATTTATGAGTGTCTTACTTGCATTTACTATGTTCTTCATGTCCATATTCCTCAGGAAACTTCAGGTACTGTAACCACACCTCTGGGGCTTCATGTAGACTTCATCAAATGCACCCATCACATCTATTGACATTGACCTCTCCATCAATGACAACTAACTCACCATCAATATAAACAACATCTCTAGGGATTCCATACTTCTTGGGGTTGACATCAATGACAACCAACAGTCCAACAATATCCCCCTTTGGCATTGATGTAAACACCAACATTGATGAAAACACTCATATTGCAATACTCATTCTCCTCTGTGACCACTTCTCCTCATCAATGTTTCTCTATCTCCCCCTTTGACATCAATGGAAAATGGTGTCTCTCCTTGGGGTTTCTCCCCTTATCTTCAGGCATCTATTCTTTCTTTTTGTTTCCATGCCTTTATTTTTTCTCTTCACATGTTTCTCTCCTCATGTTCCTCTTTCCTTGTGACTTCCCTTGAAGTTATACTTTATCTGAACAATCATTTTATGACTTCATGTGCTCAATTCTTACTCTTTGGATCATTTTGTTTCTCTTCCTTTGACATCATGCAAAAACTGGTAACTCTCCTTTATTCTCTCTCTCTCTCTCTCTCTNTGTAAAAATATGATGTATATGAGAATCATTCAAAAAGATTATTTACTTGCATTATTTAATTCTTTTGCATATCTCCCCATGTCTTCTTGCTATTTATCTTGTTTTCTAAATATCTTGATGATTTATCTTCCCTTGAATTCTCTATAAGATTTCATGTAGATCAATGTAGGGCTACATGTAAATGTATCTTTTCATCTCCTACATTTCTCTCTAAATGTTCATTGGTGCTTCCTCTTGTAACTCTATGGGATAAAAAAAGCATTCATTAGTTGTTTTCTTCATTCACTTGTCGTGTTCACTTAACCATATTGTTCAATTATTTTCTTTTGATGATTTAGCTTATGTTGATGGTTTCTCTTTCCCTGTTATATTTTATCTTTCACCGCTTTCCTTTCTTTGACCAATTGATTCGAACTGATTCCACTGGTTCCAATTGTAAATACACTGCTATGCATCTTGTCTGATCCATGTTATTTGTACCTACTAACTATCCATATCTATTCATAACTAATATGCATCTTCTTTGGCCCATGTTTTTGGTACCTTCTAATTATCCATCTCTATCCATACATCGCAAAATGTACATACCTTTGCTACTCAACTATCCACAATGCCAGCCCATCTATCATTGCAATATCATGGTTTCAACTGATCATCATATGTTCTTGTTTATTCAAACTGAAGAAAATATGTCCACTGGTCTTCTCTATCTGTAATTCAGACTCTACATGTATGTAATATTGAAATGAAGATATCCCTTTGTGAATACATACGTGGAATAAAATCATAAACTTCTTCCTATGTAACTACCAACTGATATCTACATGGAAACACTACATGTCAAATAATCAATATCTCACACTATACTTCTATTATCTGACTTCTTTGAATCTATCTCTATATATACTTGAAACTGCTCGAAGGATGGTTCTCTTATATGTAGTAGCTACTACACTAACTCACCCTTTTCAATATTCATATTTACTTGGAGTCTCCAAGATTGATGGCTCAGAACAATGATGCATGAGCATCTCTCCATGCAAGCCAACTATCCCATGTCAGCGCACGCATTCAAGGAGACGAGGCACAACCTCTCATATTCAAATTTTGAATTTGAATGAAATTGAATGTTGTAAGGTTTTTAGATCCATAGAGCTGTGCCTTTGAGCAGGCATTGGAGTAGATCGCCTTTAATGGTATGTAAGGCTAGATCTAGATCTGATTATGGACTAGACAACCCATTCAATTGTAGAGTTAATGTAATTGAATAGGGTAGGTAGTTTGGAGGGAAGAGATCGAAGAGCCCCCTTATACAAAAGATCTTGGTATCTATTTTGAGTTAGTCAAAAGAGTTTTTAGGAGTATGCAGAGAGAGAAGGAGCCAAAACTGTGTTGAAGTTTGAGCTCAGCAACACCCTGTAAGAAAGAGGCATTTTTATTAATACAAACTAGAGTAGATTTTCCTGCATATTGTTTGTGTTGTGTGAGTGTCTTGGTGTGTTCATTTTATGCTATGAATGTATGTTGTGAGTATGTGTTTCAGGAGTTGTTTGATTTCAAGTTTGGGTTTCTTTGAGGCTTCATACCAGGAGGGTGTGACAAAACACTGTGGGTTCTGATAGCTAGTGCTTAGAGAGCACTTCTAGTTCTACAAAATCTGGACAAAGATGTGTCAGGTGGGCACAACAACTTAATTCATTGGCTCAAGGAGAAGACCTTAAGGTTACTGAATACCTTGGAGGCAAGACTGTGTAGAGGAAGACATAGTAGGAAGACAAGATCACTGTGGGATTCTGTAAGAACTCTGCCAGGTGGGCATTGAGTAAGTACTAAGGCATAGGAGGCAAGAACTCTTTGAGTTATGGAATTTGAAGAAGATTCCAAATAAGGATCTTCACAGGGTTGTTGAACACCCTATAGACTCAGCAATAGAGTTTCTTGAGAAAAGGATTGTCAGGAGGGCATCAGATTCTCCATCTGAGGGAGAAAGGGAAAAAGGACTGTGTTCCTTAGGAGTTTGAGTAGTAGGAAATCTTAGGATAGAGATCATTGAGTTAGAGTGCAGAGACTCTGCAAGGTGTGTAAGAGTCACAGAAACCTCTTAAGGTTTCAGAGAAAGCCAAGATCAGGAAAGAGAGTGCTTTTACACACAAAGGCTGCAAGAGGTTGCAAAGGCTGTAAAGGAGACCCTTTGGAGGGTTGTTCCTGACATAAGCTTAGGAGGGTAAGTGTTTCAAGAATGCACATAGAAGAAATCATACAGGTTTTGTAGTGAGGCAAAGGTCAAGGCCTTTGACAATTTGGGAAATCTTCCATAGTTAAGGAAGAAAGTGCATGTTTAGAGGAAGCACAACAGTCATCATATCAGGACCAAAAGGAGATATAGACCGTAGAATTTCCATGTCCAGGGAGCAGCGTAGGAGGCACACACAGAGCAATGGAGATCGTGAACCATCAGATCTCATCCAGACAAGCCAATAGCCATTGGATCTGTCGGAAGAAGTGTGGGTTTTAATCCTTAAGCGCAGAGTAGAGAACCGAAGTAGTCCCAAAATAGTTAAGCCATCAAGATTTCATACTTCGGGAGTTCGGAGGTTCTGATTACAAGGAACAATAGATTGGAGGTCACGGGTCCCAAAGTCCCAAAATAGATCTAAACTGTCCATCTAGAAGGAGGACATGTGTCATGAGATCACCCATTTTGGGGATTCGAACATCGAAAGGCACAGGGGGGAGTCTTTCAACTTCATCAACAGTAGAGTCCTGAGAAACGATATGGACCATCCGTTCATGGGAGGACATGTGGAGGAGATCAGGGAGTCCACCGGGTTTTCGGATACCGAGGATTCAAGAAGACAAAGGAAGTGTCACAGGGGTCGCGAAGTTCCAAAATTTGAAACCTCGAATCTCTGGTGGAACACGAAGGACACGTGGCAAGTAGGCAGTTACTTTAGATCATCGGGTACCGAGAGTGTCAAAGGATAGTGAAAACAAAGTGCAACAGAATTCGTGAAATTCTGAAATGTGAAGTCTCGAAGGCGTTTAGGAGAGAAGTATTGCCGGAAGAATTTCGGCATACCAGACTTTGGGATATCGGGAGTCCTAAGGATGAGATATCCGAGCTCTTGTGGAGGAAAACTCTGAAATGATCAGGGTCATTGATTCGAGGAGCGGATCTTAGCCGTTGATCTCAGCTAGGAGTAAAAAGGGTTGTGTTGTTACTTCAGCATTTCGGATACTAGGAGTGCAGGAGAGCAGGGGCAGAGGAGAACCCTTGAAATAGGAGAACCCAAAGTGTGAAATTCCGAAAGTATTTTCGGAAGGCGTCATTTTGGTGTATCAAAGGTCGGAACTTTGGGAGTTCTGAAGACATGGTGATAGCGTATTTCGACATTTTGAAGTCCTGAAAGCATGAAAGGTGAAGACCTAGGGGAGAAGCATTTTAGAATAATGGGTTTTGGTATTTCAAGGGTCCTGAGTCACAAAGGACAGATCATTTCAGTGTTTCAAAGCCTAATATCACGAAGGAAGATAGGAATCCAGGACAGGATTATATAGGCATTTTGGGAGTCGGGTTTTCAGGAGTCCATACAATAGGAGGTTGAGCTCTTACACCTATAAAACCCAAAAGAGATAAGACTGTAGTCATATGGTTAGTGGTCACATGGACCAGAGCTTAGCCCAGGGGGATGACAAAATCTTAAGCCGATTTTCAGAAAATCAGTATTTCGGTGATCGGGAGATCAAGGGGACAGAGGTTCTCAACATCGAGACATGGAAAGTTCCAAAGCTCGAAATTGTTATTCCTGTTGTGGAAAGGGGAGTGGTTGTGTATACAGAGGCCATGAGAAATAGAAGGACCTATGGATCGATTTGATTAAGATTCCAATAGGGAATCAAAAGAGCTACTTCGGATCGAGGAAGAAAATTGAATGCTCCTTAGACTGGGAGGTCACGCAGAACTTGTCGAGGGGCAAAGAGGTTATGTGTGCATCAAGTGGTATTAGAGTGGGACTTCATATGTATATTTTAGGTGAAATGAGGAGAAGGAAAATAGAGTGATGAAGACTCTGTAGATGACTGTTGCAGAGTGACAACAAGTTTTCCAGGAGGGCAGACAGAAGATAGTGAGATGACTACTGAAGTTCATATGCATGGTGGAAAGAAGAACCACCAGTAGAAGGAAATCGTTGCAAGGGATGAAGAGCTTGCCAAGATCAGGGAAAGAATGAATGAGCTTTCACTGTAGGTGCAATAGGATGATAAATCACGTTGGGTATATGAATGGCCCATGAGGACGAAAGAAAAATGGCTAGTCAAGGAGTTGATGGCTAAAAGACAGTAGAGGTTGTTAAGTGGATGGTTGAGGCATGTTGAAAACCTCAACGGAACAGAGGAGATGGTTCAGGTATGCGAACCAGAGACTGGGAGAAATCTCAGTGATGCTGAGGATAAAATGGGATCTGTTGAAGATCTTATAGGCTGCCAGGAGGGCAGTCCAAAAATTCCCAATTGTCAAGAGGGAAAAGAGTTGAGATTACTACGGAATCTCATGGTCTGTCAAGAGGATAGTCAAGGAATTTCACATTGTCGGGAGGACAATGAAATGAGGCCACTGTAGGATCTCATAGTATGCCAGGAGGGAAGCAGGAAAATCCCAATTTTCCAGGAGGGTATGGGAGCAAAGATGAGGCTATATGAAAATCTCATTGACTCAAAGGTGATTTCATATTAGTGAGGGATGCCGATAGATGAAGATTCATGTGGTTTAACTGATCATGTGAATGAATATGATGACAAGTTAAAAACTTGCACCATCCAAAAGGAAGATCGAAGGAATCTTCTAATGATTGGGGGAATTGGAATATTCTTTTCATTTAGCCAAGATGAGGGAAAATTTTGTGTTGCCAATGATGCAGGAAGAGAAGGATATCCAACCATGATTGTCAAAGGAAATTTGGAGCAGATGTTGGAAGTTGTCCCAATAGAAGAAAAGGTTGAGCATTATGAGGAGTGGCTCAATATTTTCAGCTAGGAAGATGAAAATACTGCAACATGGGAGCTTACAGAAGCAAAAGAGGAAGAGGCAAACATCATGAGCTTTGTTGATCTATGCAAATAGATTGAATCCCTAGAGAAAAGGGTGATAGTGCAGGGCATGCACATCCAACAAGTGAAGTTGGAAGCAGATGATGAAGAATACCATCCCGAGGAGCAGCTGGACGGAGCTGGACACATACCAACAAAAGGAATGGCAACAACAACACTGTCAAATGAGGTAGCTGAACAACAGTTCAGTAAATATATTGCAACATGTGAATCTGCAATAGGGTGGAAAGTTGAGGCCACAGAGGATAGCATGGAGGACATGGGAGATCATTGTGATCTTCCCATATGCATAAAGAATTTGCAGTTGAGGAGGTTGCATGAACAGAGCCAACCATTGGAGCAGATGGATTAGGTGATTGAGAAGATCATGGAACTGATGGTCAAGTCATTAGAGATTGCCAGCAATGAGAAGCTTATCAGAAGAAAAGAAATAGTAATAGAAGTAGCGCAGCAAAAGTAGCAGTGGCAGAAAGATGGAGCAAGAAGACAACTCCAGAAGTTTTTTTGGGATCTAGGAGGATTTCAACAACCAAGGTGGGAAGCTCATGAGAAGGGGCTCATGAATTTTCCAACTGAGGAGTATGATGCAGGAGAATCTCTCCACGCAATCCAGCCAACCCACGTCAGCGTACGCATTCAAGGAGACGAGGCACAACCTCTCATATTCAAATTTTGAATTTGAATAAAATTAAGTGTTGTAAGGCTGTTAGAGCCATAGAGTCTTGCCTTTGAGTAGGAATTAGAGTATATTACCTTTAATGGTTTGTAAGGTTGGATCTAGCCCCGATTATGGACTAGACAACCCATTCAATTGTAGAGTTAATGTAATTGAATAGGTTAGGTAGTTTGGAGGGCAGAGCTCGAAGAGCCCCCTCATACAAAAGATCTTGGTATCTGTTTTGAGTTATTCAAAGGAGTTTTTAGGAGTATGCAGAGAGAGAAGGAGACAAAACTCTATTGAAGTTTGAGCTCAGGAACACCCTATTAAAAAGAGGCATTTTTATTAATACAAACTAGAGGAGTTTTTCCTGCATGTTGTCTATGTTGTGTGAGTGTCTTGGTGTGTTCATTTGATGTTGTGAATATATGTTGTGAGTATGTGTTGCAAGAGTTGTTTGATTTTAGGTTTGGGTTTCTTTGAGGCTTCATACCAAGAGGGTGTGACAGAACACTGTGGGTTTTGATAGCCAATGCTTAGAGAGAACTTGCAGTTTGGTGGAATCTAGACAAAGACATGCCAGGTGGGCAAAACAACTGAATTCATTAGCTCAAGGAGAAGACATCAAGGTTATTAAACACCTTAGAGGCAAGACTATGTAGAGGAAGACACAATAGGAAGACAATATCACTGTGGGATTCTGTAAGAACTCTGTTAGGTGGGCATTGAATAAGTACTAAGACACAGGAGGGAAGAACTCTTTGAGTTCTAGAATTTGAAGAAGAGTCCAGAGAAGGATCCTCATAGGGTTGTTGAACACCCTGTAGACTCATATATAGAGTTTCTTTAGCAAAGGATTGCCAGGAGGGCATCAGATTCTCCATCTGAGGGAGAAAGGGAAAAAGGACTATGTTCCTTAGGATTCTGAGCAGTAGGAAATATCAGGACAGATAGAAATGAGTTAGCGTGAAAAGACTCTGCAAGGTGTGTAAGAGTCGTGGAAACCTTTTAAGGTTTCAGAGAAAGCCAATATTAGGAGAGAGATTTGTTTTACGCACAAAGGCTGCAAGAGGTTGCAGAGGCTGTAAAGGAGACCCTTTGGAGGGTTGGTCCTAAGGTAATCTCAATAGGGTAAGCATTTCAAGAACGTGCATAGAAGCAAGCATACAGGCTTTGCAGTGAGACCAAGTTTGAGGCCTTTGAGAATTTGGGAAATCTTCCACAGTTCGAGAAGAATGTGCATGTTTAGAGGAAGCACATTAGTCATCGTATCAGAACCAAAAGGAGATCTAGACTGTAGAATTTCCACATCCCGGGAGTAGCGTAGGAGGTGCGCACAGAGCTGGGGAGATCGTGAACCATTGGATCTCATCCAGACAAGCCAATAGTCATTGGATCTGTCGGAAGAAGCACAGGTTTTAATCCTTAAGCACAGAGCAGAGAACCAAAGAAGTCCTGAAATAGTTAAGCCATCGGGATTTCAGACTTCGAGAGTTCATAGGTTTTGATTACAAGGACCAAGATATTGGAGGTCACAGGTCCCAAAGTCCTGAAATAGATCTAAGCCGTCCATCTAGAAGGAGGACACATGTCGCAAGATCACCCATTTCGTGGATTTGGACATTAGAAGGAACAGGGGGGAGTCTTTCGACTTCGTCAACAGCAGAGTCCCAAGAAATGATCTGGACCATCCATTAGTGGGAGGACACATGGAGGAGATTGGGGAGTCCACCAGGTTTTCAGATACCAGGGATTCGAGAAGACAAAGGAAGTGTCATAGGGGTCACGAAGTTCCAAAATCCGAAACCCCAAAGATCTGGAAGAATAGGGAGGACATGTGGCAAGTAGGTGGTTACTTCAGATCATCGAGTACCGAGAGTGTCAAAGGACAGTGAAAACAAAGTGCAACGGAATTCACAAAATTCGAAAACACGAAGTCCCAAAGGCGTTCTGGAGAGAAGTATTTTCGGAAGCATTTCGACATACCAGACTTCGAGATATCAGGAATCTTGAGGACAAGAGATCCGGGCTCTTGTGGAGGAAAACTCTAAAATGATCAAGGTTGTTGATTCGAGGAGTGGATCTTAGCCATTGATCTTGTCTAGAAGTAAAAAGGGTCTTGTTTTTACTTTGGCATTTTGGATACTGGGAGTGCAGGAGAGTAGGGGAAGAGGAGAACCTGAAGCACGAAAATCTGAAAATATTTTCAGAAGGCATCATTTCAATGTATCAGAGTTCGGAACTTCGGGAGTTTCGAAGACATAGTGATAGTGCATTTTGGCATTTTGAAGTCTTGGAAGCATGAAAGGTGAAGACCCAGGGGAGAAGCATTTTGGAATACCAGGTTTCGGTATTTCAGGGGTCTCGAGTCATAAAGGACAGATCATTTCAGCGTTTGAAAGCCTGAAATCACGAAGGAATATAGGAAGCCAGGACAGGGTTATATCGGCTTTTCAGGAGTCGGGTTTTTGGGAGTATAGAAGACAGGAGGTCAGGCTCTTGCACCTATAAAAACCGAAAGAGATAGAACTACAATCATATGGTTAGTGGTTGCATGGACCAGGGCTTATCCCAAGGGGATGATGGAAGCCGAAGCCAATTTTTGAGAATTCAGTATTTCGATGATCGGGAGATCAAGGGGACAAAGGTTCTCGACAGCGAGACACGGAAAGTTTCAAAGCCCGAAATTGGAATTCCTATTATGGAAAGGGGAGCAGTTGCGTATATAGAGGCCATGAGAAATAGAAGGACTTATGAATCGATTTGATTAATATTCCATCAGGGAATCGAAAGAGCTACTTCAGCTCGGGGAAGAAAATTGAATGATCCTTAGACCAGGAGCTCGCATAGAACCTGTCGAGGGGCATACAGGTTATGCATGTATCAAACAATACCTGCTCTGATGTGGAGTAATCTTCATCTTCATCCATGGATTCATCATTTTCTTGAATTATTACATCCTTCTTATCTTGTTTCTTAATTCTAACATCTTATGTTTCATCAAATTCCTATATTCTGACATATTCCTCTTGTCTTGTAAATTCACCGTGATCTTGTGCTACTGCAGGTACTATAAGTACAATCTTTGGAAGTGTTTCATTTATCTATTCTTCTAGTTCCTTATTTCCTTTCCAAACCTTTATATATCTGACATCAGTGTCTTCCTTCATGAAGGTATCTATCATGCTTCTACAAGTTCGAGTTGTGTGTCCATAATTGTAGAATTTGTAACATTCTATATCGTGTGGGCCCACATAAGAATCTCTTTCTTGAACATTTATTTCATACGTTTTGAAATTCATAGTTTTATGCTCAAAGTTAGTACATTTAAAACAATGACCATAAAATACATTTATACACCCAGGAGTGAATGATCTTCTTTGTTGTGTAGTCCTTTTTAATCCCTGTCTTGTTTGATCATGATCTTATTGAAGCTTCTTTGTTACCTGAATGTAGAAGGTCTTTTGCATTCATTCCTTTATGATTCTTGTTGACTATGATTCCTTCCTTTGAGAACTTCTACATAACTCTTTTGTTTTGTTCCTTTTGTCATGGAGCTTGAACCTTCCTCAAAATGAACATTCTTGTATCCTAGTCCATATTTATCACTTTATGGTCTTTGATTGTTGAGAATTTTTTCTAACACTTGAGAACTTTTAAAGTTCTTGTTGAGCTTGTTGCTCAATGTCACAATTTCATTTTCAAGCTTCTCACACTCTTTTCTTTATTTATCATCTGGATCTGCGTTACTTCTTCCTTTCTTCTTCATTCTTCAAGTTGGGTTTTCAAGGAGATGTTTTCTTCTTTGAATGATTTGTTTTTCTTCCTTTCTTTCTTCAGTTCAGTTAAAGAACTAATTAATTCTGCCTCAAGATCTACTTCTCCTTCTTCGTCTCTTTGAGAAGTTCTTTTCTTATTTTCCATAGCCATAAAGAGCACTCTTTATGAGTCAATATTTCTTTCATCATTTTCATCAAATGAAGAACTGACTTCTCTTGAGTAGATATATTTCTTGAAGTATTTCCTTTTATCTCCCTTCCTCTTTCCCTTTTGATATTTATTTTCTTTGTTGGGATATTTTTCTTCATCACTATATGATTTCTTAGCATAAGGACACTTATTTGCAAAATGACCAATTTTGCCACAATTAAAACATTTTAAGGGAAGCATACCTTTGTACTTTCTACTTCCTCTCTTCAAATTCATCACGAAGTTGGCTATTTCTTCATCCTCATCTGAATCATCGCTACAACTGTTATTTTTTTTTGACTCAGGCCTTTTCTTCTTCTTTGTATTCTTGGATTATTTGAAGGTTGCTTCTTTCTTGGATCGATTTTCCTTATTTTTTCTCTTTTCATAAGCCTTAAATATTCCATGTAGCTCATCCATACTTATCGTACTTAGATCTAATATTTCTTCTAGTAATGAAATATTAGGTTCAAATATCATTGGAAGAGATCATGGTACCTTTTGAAAAATCATAGATTCATCAACTTCTTTTCCCAGTCCTTTAATTTCATTCAATACATTTCATCAACTTGTAAACATTAAGTTGCAATGTTTTCATCTTCCTTCATTTTAAATTGTTCAAATTGACCTATGTAAATATAAAGCTTGGTTTCCTTGACTTTCACATCTCTTCATAAACATTCTGAGGTTTGTCCCAAATCTCCTTTGCAAAATCACAATGCATAACCTTGATATATATTGTATCAACCAAACCATTCATGATAGCAGTTTTAGCCCTCAAATTGTTTTAACTAACTTTTTGTTCATCATTATCTGTTGGAGGAGTGGCATGCCCTTTGTATCTGTCTACTATTCATTTCCAAACAACAAATCCCTGTGCTTGTACATATGTTTTCATCCATCTGCTCCAGAAGGAATAATTTTATCCATCAAACTATGTTATTCCATTCTTATACATATTTCTTCTCTCCATGATCTTCTTTCTAGTGGATAAACTATTTTCTTTAAGGACATGCTCTAATACCAATTGTTGGAATATGATCACTTTATACCTCTATTAAGCATAATATATATTCTTTAAAATTTTCAGCAGTATATCATCAATGTATTATAAATATATCATGAGAATATAAACATAAGCACCATCACATCAAGTAAACAGTACACCAGAATTTACATGGAAATTGAAATGGGAGAAAACCACATAATGCTTTCTTATATATCAAAGAATACATTCATTGGAAGAACCAACTTCCTAATTCTCCAGTTGCAACTAGAAGAAATCTCCAACTCCTTTAGTTCTCTAGCACCAACCAAAAGGAGGATACAACCCCCTTTCCTTTCCCCATCCTGCCACCCTAAACTATAAGTGTAGACCAAATTGTCACTACCACAATCACTTCCATTGTCTCTGTCATTGCCACTATCACTGTCGTTTCCACTGTCACCATCAATTCCATTGTCACATCAACCAGTAACATGTCAACCTTTCATTGTATCTAACCTGTCACTATATATAACCTATCACATCAACCTGTCACTGATCAACCTACCCAACTTGTCACTATCACCGATACTCAACCAAATCCTCTCAGATGGATCATATACCAAGGACACCTCTCAAATAGATGTCCAACATCACCAGCACATGCCTCTACCAAGCATGTACCAATATCATCAACATACCATCACAAGATATGTGTCTCAAACATGTACCAAACCATGTACCAAACCATCAACATGTACCATGTTGGACAACTAAGAGGGGGGGTGAATCAATTGTTATCGTGCTTAAAAAATTATGCTTATTTTAAACTCTTTACAAATCACTCAATGACTATCACAATAATGCAGGGAAATAAGCAATAGCACATTCAAAACCAGTCACACATATGAGATACACAAAGACAGATATTTCCTGAGGAAACCCATAAAGGGTAAAAACCTCTTCTTCTTTATATGATAAGTAATCTTTACATTCTTTACATTATCATACATATGAGCACCAACTCATAATAAGGCTGAAACCTCTATTTTGCAAGCTGCTACTTGCTGAGAGCACCGACTCTCTAGTTTTTGTAGAACCAACTAGAAGGAAGCATTAACTCCCTAGTTTCTCTAGCACCAACAAGAAGGAAGCACCAACTCCCCAAGTGTTCCAGTACCAACTGGATGGAAGCACCAACTTCTATTCATACAGGCACCAACCTACATAACAGAGAACACCAGTTCTCCCTTGCACCACCCTGACACCTTGGTTTCTCTGGTTGCAACCAGATGGAATCTATAACTCCCTACATTCAAGCACCCACTTGAAACTCTGAGGACAACCGTCCTCCCTAACACCTCCCTACCACCTTTAAATATAATTCTTTTTAATAAAACTTATTACAATGATACAAAGTTCTTCAAAAACTTACCAGCCTCATCACTGTTCTGCTACACTGCACTGCTCTGTCTGCCTCAGTGTCTTCTGCACACTCCTCTTACGCTTTGTGTTCTTCTGCCATTTTTTCTCTATGTTCCATGTCCATTTAATGCACCACACTTCTTCTATGCATTTCTATTGCTACGCTCTACCTCCTTCTTCACACGTCAATCACACTCAACAACAACAAACCCCATTTCTTCTTTGTTCAACATTCTTATAGTCTCTATGCACCTTGTGCATGCAATCTGTGCCTAGATCTTGCATGCTCTCACACTACCAATGTACACCACATCGGGGTCTTCAATGCCACTCCACAATACCACCGCTTCACTCTTGTGCGCCACATTGTTTCACTCTGTTCTGCATCTCCTACTCATTTCAAGTTCTCTGCCTAATCATCATGGTAACTCTTCAATTTATATGGTGGTTTAACCCATGCATCCATCATCATTGGGTGTTATACTGATATTCCTTAGCCTGTCTGGAAGTTGAGACTCTTCATCTTCTCTATCATAGTTGAGCTCATCCTCTGGCAGAAACCATTAGTTGTTTCTAGAAGTTACACTTTGAAGTGAAACAATAGCCCTTCGATCTTATTCAATTTCATCTGCACTGTTGGATTGAATTCATAGGATCTTGCGTTTATTTCTTCATTTCTCATTTCAGCATTTCGAGGTTCCCGTGGTGAAGATTTCATTACACTCCATGTCCCAATCCCCGAAACTCCGAAATAGATCTTGGCTTCTATAACTCAGCTCTCCAGCTCTCGATAATGTGACCACCAGTGGTGACCGAGCGCTTTCAGGATTTCTCATTTTGGCACTTCGGCATTCCTGTGGTGAAGATTTATTTATGCTTCACGTACCAATCCCCAAAACTCTGAAATTGAGCTTAGTTTCACTGGTTCCTTCCTCCATCTTTCGCCTATGTGACTAATGGTTGTGACCATAGGCTGAGCCAAAATGTGTTTCGCATTTCAGAATTTTGGCAATCCTGTTGTGAGGAATCTCAACTCTCCAAGTCACGATCTCTGAAACTCCGAAAAAGGAGGTTAACTGGACTAGCTTCGATCATTTCGGCATTTCGCATTTTGGAATTTCACGATTTCGCATGTCGTGAATTCCTATTATGAGGCATCTCAACTCTCCAAGTCGTGATCTTCGATATATCCTCCATGTCGTAATTTCACATTTCGGCATTTCGCGATTTCGTATATCGCGAGTTCAAGGGGTTAGGGAACCCTGTTCCTTTGACTTTCCAGTCAGGGAAATGATGATCTTTCACCATGTGTCCTATGGACCCAATCGTCCAGATCTTGTCATGATTTTGACACTTCACGGGCCTTCGTCATGTCTGATCAATGGTCCATATCAATCCTCAATCCAACATCTAGGATTATTTCACAATTTTTCATATCGCGACTTCAAAGGTTAAAGTTCCTTTTTTCTTTGATTTCCCAATCTGTGAAATCCCAGTATCCAAAACTCCAAAATGGAGTCGGACCAACATATTTCAGTGTTTCGCATTTCGCCGCTTCGAGACTCCTATCTTGAGGGTCCTTGACATCTCCAACTCTCGGTATCCGAAATCCCAGTATCCGAAACTACAAAATGGAGTTTACACTTCTGATCTTTACATACCATCATCATTGTTGATCTTCCTTTCCTATACACATGCCATCATTGTTTCTATTCTTGCCATCAATTATAGCATACACTACCTGTAAAGCATGCCAACAATCTCCCCCTTTGGCATTGATGGAAACAAAGGCACCCGAACCTGTTCTTTTCTCCCCCCTTGACATCAATGTCAAAGAAAGCATGCTCCCCCTGAGATGTTGCAGTATTTTTTCGGAGGTATCAGATATTCAATCAATACAAATTCCCCCTAATAGGATGGACTCTCTTAGATGTTAGATGGGATGACACATAGATTCTATCGGAGATATTCAAATGGTATCTTAGCTAGGGGTTTAGTAAAGATGTTTGCAATTTGTTTTGTGGTTGGAATTTAATGGACCTGAACAATATGATTGGTGACCTGCTCTCTCAGAAAATGGTATTTTATGGGAATATGCTTGGTCTTG